>MU698766.1:11549-21980 GCA_026770625.1 Nicotiana glauca | reverse complement strand
AACGGAGGTGTTACTTTTAAGTTGTTGCATTCGGGAGACCGCCCGTAGAACGGAGGTGTTACTTTTAAAGTTGTTGCATTCGGGAGCTCGCCCGTAGAATGGAGGTGTTATTTTTAAAGTTGTTGCATTCGAGAGCCCGCCCGTAGAACGGAGGTGTTACTTTTAAAGTTACTGCATTCGGGAACCCGCCCGTAGAACGGAGGTGTCACTTTTCAGTTGTTGCATTTGGGAGACCGCCCGTAGAACGGAGGTGTTACTTTTAAGTTGTTGCATTCGGGAGCCCGCCCGTAGAACGGAGGTGTTACTTTTAAATTGTTGCATTCGGGAGCCCGCCCGTAGAACGGAGGTGTTACTTTTAAGTTGTTGCATTCGGGAGCCCGCCCGTAGAACGGAGGTGTTACTTTTAAGTTGTTGCATTCGGGAGCCCGCCCGTAGAACGGAGGTGTTACTTTTAAGTTGTTGCATTCGGGAGCCCGCCCGTAGAACGGAGGTGTTACTTTTAAGTTGTTGCATTCGGGAGCCCGCCCGTAGAACGGAGGTGTTACTTTTAAGTTGTTGCATTCGGGAGCCCGCCCGTAGAACGGAGGTGTTACTTTTAAGTTGTTGCATTCGGGAGCCCGCCCGTAGAACGGAGGTGTTACTTTTAAGTTGTTGCATTCGGGAGCCCGCCCGTAGAACGGAGGTGTTACTTTTAAGTTGTTGCATTCGGGAGCCCGCCCGTAGAACGGAGGTGTTACTTTTAAGTTGTTGCATTCGGGAGCCCGCCCGTAGAACGGAGGTGTTACTTTTAAGTTGTTGCATTCGGGAGCCCGCCCGTAGAACGGAGGTGTTACTTTTAAGTTGTTGCATTCGGGAGCCCGCCCGTAGAACGGAGGTGTTACTTTTAAGTTGTTGCATTCGGGAGCCCGCCCGTAGAACGGAGGTGTTACTTTTAAGTTGTTGCATTCGGGAGCCCGCCCGTAGAACGGAGGTGTTACTTTTAAGTTGTTGCATTCGGGAGCCCGCCCGTAGAACGGAGGTGTTACTTTTAAGTTGTTGCATTCGGGAGCCCGCCCGTAGAACGGAGGTGTTACTTTTAAGTTGTTGCATTCGGGAGCCCGCCCGTAGAACGGAGGTGTTACTTTTAAGTTGTTGCATTCGGGAGCCCGCCCGTAGAACGGAGGTGTTACTTTTAAGTTGTTGCATTCGGGAGCCCGCCCGTAGAACGGAGGTGTTACTTTTAAGTTGTTGCATTCGGGAGCCCGCCCGTAGAACGGAGGTGTTACTTTTAAGTTGTTGCATTCGGGAGCCCGCCCGTAGAACGGAGGTGTTACTTTTAAGTTGTTGCATTCGGGAGCCCGCCCGTAGAACGGAGGTGTTACTTTTAAGTTGTTGCATTCGGGAGCCCGCCCGTAGAACGGAGGTGTTACTTTTAAGTTGTTGCATTCGGGAGCCCGCCCGTAGAACGGAGGTGTTACTTTTAAAGTTGTTGCATTCGGGAGCTCGCCCGTAGAACGGAGGCATTACATTCCAGTCCTTACATTTCATGTCTTGAAATCAGTAACCCACCGTTAGGCAGAAGGTTACAACAAAAATCCCCAGCATAAATTCAAGTGCAGAAATCAAAAGAAAGATAAGATAAATTTCAAGAGAAGCTGTCTTTGAACCAGTGTTATCCCCAGCGGACATAACAAAATGATGAAACTTGATGTTCAGAAAAAGCAAAAGGCCAGTGTCGTCCCCAGCAGTTTTTGGAAGAAAGAAGTACAGGAGGAAACACGAGCCGACAAGAAAGCAAGGCAACAAGAGCAAGTTGAAGATAGATAACATTTGTAATTCCTAGTTTAGTCTAGCTTCTTGTTTTCTTTTGAGCACGGTGTAACAAGGAGATCGGTAAGCAGTAATAACAGCATGCAGCAGCAGTAACAGCAAAATTGCAGTCCCATGGCAGTCCCAGCTACCTAAACTTCCCGAACTACATTAACCTAATTCTCTTTTTAGACAGAGATATGTAGGAAACCTTTGAAGCAAAGGTTCGGTTAAACCTTTTAAAAAAATGCTTCACACGGAGTATTCAACGGGCAAAAATCGCTCGAATCTGCTCACTTTATCTTTGCATGAAAACTCTTTGAGTTTTCGGACAAAGAGGGGCAGCTGTGAGCACGTGATTTTTGCATCACAAAAACTACTCCAAAAGAAATCAAAAAATAAAACAAATTGCTGTGTGTACAATTTTGACAATTTTTTGGGTGGCATTTTTTGGATAATTATCGGTGTTTTGTACGTAAATGTTTATTTTGTTATAATTAATTAAAAATACAAAAACATATGTTGCATGCACACTTAGGATCTAATTGTGCACTTACGAATTAATTAAACCATAATTTGGTTTTAAAAGAGGAAAATCACAAAAAATAGGTATTTTTGTATGTTTATCATTTTTGTGTGATTTTGTTTTAATTAATGACTAGTCTTGTGTGTTAATTGTTGATTCGGGTTAATTAATATTTTGTAGTTTAATTTTTGATGTTACAATTTAATTTAGGAATTTTGATTTTTTAGGAATTAAAAGAAAATGAAAGAAAAAGAAGAAGAATGAAAATAGTGGGCAAAACTTGGTTGGGCCAATTTGAAATTAAAGTCCAAGGCCCAATCTCAATGCCATTGATCCAGTCCAGTTACCTGACCTCTCAGATGCCTCAAATGACGCAATCTCTGCGTCTCGAATCTGGGCCGTTGATCAAATAGATCTAACGGTCCAGTTCAGCTTCCGACCAAGCTCAAACGACGTAGTTCCAGGTGTCAAATCTGAACCGTTCATTTCCTGTGATCTAACAGTTCCAAGCATCCCTCAAAAACCGACCCGTTCCCGTCTAAGACTGACCCAGTCTCGTAACTTAAGCCAAACGGTGTCGTTCCCTTTAAGTGAGAGATCCTGGCCATCGATATCTCTTGATCGAACGGCCAAGATCAAACCACCCCGCCCCTATATAAGTTACGTCTCTCACACCACGCCCCCCAAACCAAACACCCCCCTTTTCCCTGTTCATCGTCGTCTCTCTTAGAGACGAGCCTTCACCAAACCCTAGCCGCCTTAGGTTACCTCCGCCTGAAACCCGGCGGCAACAACGTCGCCGGTCACCAAACTAACACCCCTTAAGCTTCTAACCACCCCCAATCCGATTCCAGTAACTGTTTGTTTCGAATCTTCCCCAAATGTCTCGAATCTTTATTTGAATATTCGAGCAGAACTCGACCCTACCCCAACCAAGCCCAAACTCACACCAGACATCCCACTGACCTCCCTCGTTACCAAACCACTCTTGGTTTGGTTCAAATCTAGCTAGAAATGTTCGAACCCAAAATCGAACGTAAGAACCCTAGAAATTCCAAACCATGGATTCTGTCCAAATTAAAGGAAGATTTGGGGTATAATCGACCTTAGTCTAAGTGTTCTCATTTGAGAACACTCGATTAAGGTTCGTTTGACCTCAAAGTGTTTGAGTCTGAGTTCGAACCTGGGTCGTCTAGTTTCTGAGTGCTGAGGTATTTTTTCTTTTCCCCTTTGTTCTATGTTCATGTTTATATTTGTTTATCTGTTTAGTTTGGTTTATTGATTTTTCAATTTTTGTATCAACTGTTCTGTCCATCTCCAAACTGACCTTTTATTTGATCGAGTCTTTCTTCTATTCACAGTCGAGTATATGTTAAGCCATGTAGTCGATTAGAATGTTTGGTAGAGTAGTTAGTTTTATGATAGTTCCCTGTTTTTGTCAAAACCACATAAGTCGCCTGGATTGTTCTGTTTGATTTTGTTGGTTTGTTATTAATTGTATATATGTAATCGATTGAACAAGTGTCGTCGATTAGTTTTCTGATTGAAAGGTAAAAGAATCATGATAATAGGCCACTCTTGTTCATTCCAATATGATTACCAGCCTGCTTTTTTTGTGTGTGTTAAACTTGTACTGAGATGCCCTGATTGGTACTGCTTCAATCCTACCTAGCATTATCAACTCCCCGTTTGATCATTTGGTTTGAGTTGGTCAGGATTGGTTCCCAATATGACCAACTCATTCCATCTGATTGATACCCCTTTTTTTGAGTTGATTTGGTCTCTTGCTGTGAATCACTTGTGTGAATTTGATACTAGGAGTTGGTTTATAGCTGTAGATAGATCAACCAGAAATCAGTTTTTGGGTTTGAACTTATATAGGTGTAACATCAGACTAATAAGGCTTGGGGCAGGGCATGTAATATACAGGGGATTTAAGGGGTAATTTTGGGTTTTAACAGAGTTCTAATCAGTTTAAGCTTAAGGGTTTCTAGTGGTTAATAAATGTCATCAGTTTAATTATCAGTGGGGAACCAAACATAAGAGCATGGGAATTAAAAGGAATACATTAATAACCCATGACTCTTGAATGAAACAAATAGGGACAAGGCATGCTAGAGTGGGGAACCAAATAGTTTCACACAAGAAAAGACACTTAGGAGTGGGGATTGAGAGGGTATGGACAGAGCTTAGAATCTGTTGGTTTCTAGGCAGAGTTAGCATGCCTCTTTTAGGCTATAACTAGGCTAATTTCTGACTAAGAAAGGGCTGGCTTTTTAATCTAGGGAAGTCAGAGAGAAAGAGGGAAAAATAGACTGGATTTTGGAAGCAAAAGTTCAGAGTTTAGAGTTGAAATAGGTTGGTCTTTCAATATGAAAAAGGTGAATAGTCCGAGAGTTAAAAAACTTAAAGTGAGGTCTCTTTTTTCATTGAAAATCAGTACTAGTTTGCTACTGTTTCCTGGAAGCTTCAAGCTTCTTTTTATTTGAGTGTTTGAAAATCAGAAAACTATTGTTCTAGTGCTTCTGGTTCCCTTCTGTTTTTGCCTGTGATTGCATTTGGTACTGCTGGGTTTCCAATTGGTTTTCTTGGGTTGCTATTTGGTTATTTTCTACTGCTTCATTGGATTCTACTGGAGTCCTGTGGGTTTTAAAATCTATCACTGGGTATTATTTCTGCTGGTTGTGCTCTATTCTGTGTGCTGGGTATTACTGGTTGCTATTGGTTGTTGCTGGGTGTTGCTGTTGTTGTTTGTTACTGCATTTCTGCTGATCTTCCTTTTCCTTTGCTTCCAATATCAGGTACACAACTGATACACATTGTAAGCCGAAAATATGGGAGCATGAGTACATTATGAAAGAATGGAAATTTTTGAAGTCTTGATATAGCTTTTTCTTTTCTTGTTACTGATTGTACTTAAAACATTCTATACACTATTGTTTGTATAAATTTCTGCCATTTTTGTATAACTGGACAGTGTTATAGTAATATAGTCAATAATGTTCTGTTGTTTTAGTTTGGTTATTAGGTAGTATAGGTTCAAATGCATGATTAACTAAAACCAGGCCAATAGATTGTTTTAATACCATGGCAGTCTAGCTCCAACAATCAATTGCCTGAATTTAGGATTAAAACTGGACCCTTAAGTTACTTCATTCCAACTAATTGCTTTTTCTAAAACTTGCATGTAATTTGCTTAGTTAGATACTATCATATTATATTTCTGCATGTGCAAAACTGTGAATATGTGTAAAAATAATTAATTAACTAGGACCAATTCGGAATAAGATGGCCCAGGTCATGTTGAATACTACATATGTTTGGACCTAGGCCCACGTTGGCAAACAGACTGCCCATATTGCATCTATTTTCTGATTTAACGAATTGTGTTCGAAACCCGACTATAACAACTCGTAAGCATGTAAATCAATTAGGACCTTTTCTTCTTTCATTTTAGAGACAAACTTAATAGAAAAAATGTAGTCACTTTAGGTTTATCCCTTTTTAAAATAAACGAGACGAGCCTCGCCAAATAAAACGCACAAATTGCGGGGCCCTCATAAATGTATATATTTCAATACTTAGACTTCGGGACGAGCCGTTTAGCGAATTTCATGGCTTTCCCAAAATAATAACACGTTAGTCTCTTTAGGTGAGTACTTTAAATAACCTTACCTTCTTAAACTCGGGTGCACATTTATGTGACCCAAATCCAAATCTCAACGAAGTCGAAATGTGCCTATAATCACGGGTATATTGATTATGACATGGTTCGAGATGCATTTTCATGACGTTGCAATTCTTTTAAAAATAACGAATGAGACGAGCCTCGACAAACAAAAATGCATAAGCTGCGGGGCCCTCTATATGTGTTTGTAAAATTACTTAGATTTCGGGATGGGACGTTTAGCAAAATTTTACAGCCTTACCCAAAATAATGATACGCTAGTCGCTTTAGGCGCGCCTTTAATAATTTACTTTCTTAAAGTTGGGTGCACATTTATGTAACCCAAATTCAAATCTCAACGGAGTCGAAATGTGTCGATAACCACGAGTACATTGATGTGACTTGGTTCGAGATACGTTTTCACAATGTTGTAATTCTTAGATAAAAATAATAATAATAATATTAAAAGAGGTTAAAGGTTTAAAATTTGCACATAAATTAAAACATGTTATAAATCAGATAAAAAAGCCAAGTATGACAGTTGAGCAACCGTGCTAGAACCACAGAACTCGGGAATGCTTAACACCTTCTCCCGGGTTAATAGAATTCCTTACTAGATTTCTGGTTCGCGGACTGTTAAATAGAGTCAAACCATTCCTCGATTCGGGATTCAATCGGTGACTTGGGACACCATAAATCTCCCAAGTGGCAACTCTGAATCTTTTAATAAACGAATCCCGTTTCGATTGTCCTTTAATTGAAAAAACTCACTTTATTACACCCTTCGTGGGGTGTGGTAGCATAAAAAGGAGGTGTGACACTTTGTGTATAAGTAAATCTAAATCTCCAATCACTAGCAGCTCTTGCACATTCATGTCAATAGCTATTTTGAGCCATAAGATGCAAGCTTCATACTCGGCCAAATTGTTGGTGCAGGGAAACCTGAGTTTGGCGGACACTAGATAATGCTGACCGGTTTCTGATATCAAGACTGCTCCTATGTCAACTCCTTTGAACTTTGTTGCTCCATCGAAGAACATTCTCCAACCGTCATAGGGTTCTACAATGTCTTCTCCTGTGAATGATACCTCTTTATCAGGAAAATATGTTTTAGGGGTTCGTATTCTCTGTCCACAGGGTTTTCAGCAAGGTGGTCTTCCAATGTCTGTCCCTTAACCACTTTCTAAGTCATGTAGACAATGTCAAACTCACTCAACATGATCTACCACTTGGCTAGATTGCCAGTGGGCATGGGCTTCTGAAAGATGTACTTTAAGGGATCCATTCTCGATATGAGATATGTAGTGTAGGCACAGAAGTAATGTCTCAGCTTTTGAGCTACCCAAGTCAATGCACAACAGGTGGATTCCAATAGAGAATATCAGTCCTCGTATGGGGTGAACTTCTTGATGAGATATTAAATGGCTTGTTCCTTCCTCTCCGTTTCATTATGCTACCTAGAACGCAGCCGAAAGCTCCATCCAACATTGCAAGGTAGAGTAATAAGGGTCTACCCAGCTCGGGCGGGACTAAGGCTGGTGGTATTAATAGGTACTCCTTGATTTTGTCGAAGGCTTTTTAGGAGTCCTCGGTCTATTTATTGGCAGCGTCCTTCTTTAACATCTTAAAGATTGGCTCACAGATAACTGTAAACTGTGCTATGAATCGGCTGATGTAGTTAAGCCTTTCCAAGAAACTCATCACATCTTTCTTGTTCTTTGGTGGTGGTAGTTGTTGAATGGCTTTGACTTTCGATGGATCCAGTTCTATTCCTCGGTGGCTCACAATAAACCCTAGCCCTTCAGGTGACAACTCGTGCTCATAAAAGGTGATTTTATGGTTTTCCAACAATTGTCCTACCATATTAGACATTTCCCCGCCATTGATGTTACTTGGCATATACGTTTCACTAAGAATCTTTAACAAAGCATTCTTGTGTGTCTTGGAATTTTGTAACAAGGAGAAAATGGATATTTGTGCGGCGTCTTGTTTAACTAGTCAATGACCGAATATTCCTTGGCCTGTATTTTCCTCCAAAGATCGCTCGGACCTGTCTCGATAAGGGGTGGCCGATTGGAGGCATGCTTTCTTGATTTAGCCAGATGTTCAGGGGTATAGACTCTACCAGTTCTTGTCATACCCTATGCTGCGACAGTTTCTTCAATCCTGACCTTGCCTCTCCTTCTCTCCTCGGTTGTATAGTCCCATGGTACAACATTCATATAGAATGATGGCATGGTTGACATCGCCACCAGGATTGGTGCGGCTATCCTAACTTTGAATGGAATTTGTGCCTTGGGTGGCAAGACTCTAACCTCAAATGGTGTGGGTGCATTTCCCGGAGATTCCAGTTTGACTTCAATTAGTGCTGGTGCCTTTGTGGATGGCTTTGCTTCAAACACAAGTGGTATAGATATATTTACCTCAGCATCCTCAAACGTTTGGATATAGACTATGATTGGATTGAGAGTAATTGCGGGTTTCTTTAGGTCATCTCCTTCTGCAATCAACCCGATGGATCCCTCGGGATCCCAGTCATCTTCTACTTCAATCATATGGATACCTCAACCCTTACGGTCTGGCAGAGGGTTGTTGCGGATGTTTGGAGCGGGTTCCTTTGCCACAATAATCTTGTTATCAATCAAAGATTGTATCTTATCCTTTAAGGAGCAGCATTCTTCGATGGTGTGCCCTTTCATGCCTGAGTGGTATGCACAGGACTTGTTTGGGTTAACCTACTAAGAAGGATTCTCAGGAGTTGTAGCAGGGACGGGGGTAACATAACCAGTAGCTTTGAGCCTCTCATATAGCTGGTCGATGTGTTCAGTGATGGCTGTATATTATTTTGGAGGTCTGCGATCAAAATTAGGTCGGGGTCTAGGGAAATTTTGTTGTGGAGGGGGTTATTGATAATGGGATGGTGGAGCATTATAGATTTGGTAGACATGAGCGGGTTGGGAGTATCTGGGTAAGGTAGGTTGGTATGTAGGATGTGGGGATAATTGATAAGTTGGTGGTGGAGCATGGTATGAAGGTGAGGGTACTTGGTAATTTGGGGTTGGCTAGTATGTGAATGGAGGTGTTAGATAAGTTTGGTATTTGAGGAAAGATTTGGTCCTTTGTGCAACTATCACGGCCCCTACGTCCCTTTTCTTGGACATACCATCGGACTGTAAAGCCTTATTTGTAGCTTTCAAGACTTCAAAATTTGTATCCATTCCACTTTTAATACCTTCTTCAATTCTTTCACCTAATTTGATAATGTCGGAGAACTTGTCGTTCTAAATCATCATCAGCCGTTCATAGTATTGTGGGTACTAAACCCGAACAAAGAACTTGTTCATTTGCTCTTCCTCTGAGGTGAGTCTGACCTTAGCAGCTTCGGACCTCCAGCGAGTAGCATACTTACAAAATGTCTCTGTGGGTTTCTTCTTCAAATTCCTGATATAGAACACGTCTAGTGCGTTCTCTATATTAAACCTAAACGTGTGCATAAATTCAGATGCCATGCTTAACCAGCTTGACCAGCTCTTGGGATCTTGGCTGATGCATAGAGATAATGCAACTCCCTTCAAACTCCTCATGAACAGCTTCATCCATATCCTTTCATCTTTCCCTACTCCAACCAGCTTGTCGTAATATGTCCTCAGATGGACCCTTAGATCACAGGTACCATCAAACTTTTCGAACTGAAGAGGTTTGTACCCCTTAGGAAGTTTGACATCAAGCTATATGCAAAGATCATCATAGTTCAGCCCATCGATTCTTTTACTTCTCTTAACGCCCTGAATCCGGCTGGTTAGTTTCTTTAGTTCTTTGGCCAAGTTCCTGATAAGTAGATCCTTTTCATTAGACTCAAGTATACTAGATATAGGTTGGATGGAGTGTGGAATGGTATCCACGTAGATAGTATTATTGTGGTGGCCAAATGTATCGGCATGAAAATGGTTGTTTGTAGAGTTCTAAGGTTCTAGGATGAGTAGTGGAGTGTTGTTTGGGGTATGGCAAGTGTTACATTGGTTCTTTGGTGGAGCAGCGGGATGTGTGAGCACATGATTTTTGCCCCAAGCAAATTATTCCAAAAAAATATATGCAAAAATGATTTTTGTGTGAAAATTTGTTGATAATTGTGTGGAAATACCTGGATTTGTTTTATCTTTGAAAAAAATATATAATAAAGCAAAGAAAATCAAAATAAAGTACCATTTTTTGCATTAATTAGAAAATACCAAAAATAGAAATTAATTACTCTTTAATTTTAGAAAAGTCAGAAAATTAAAAGAAAAATACCAAGAAATAATAAATACAGGAGTAATACAAAATTACAGAAAAGAAAGTAAATAAAAAATATATAATACAAAAAAATATTAAGAAAATACAATTTATAAATACAAAATGCAATATACAACAAAAATTGGTCCAAATAACAAAATCAGTAGCCCAAATGATA
>MU698763.1:111289-151792 GCA_026770625.1 Nicotiana glauca | reverse complement strand
TTAACAGAATTCCTTACCTAGGATTTCTAGTTCGCAGAATGTAACAGAGTCAAACTTTCCTCGGTTCGGGATTAATCCGGTGAGTTGAGACACCATTATATTCTCAAGTGGTGACTCTGAAATTTTTAAATAGCTAATCCCGTTCCGACCGTCCTTTAATTAGAAAAACTCTTTTTATTATACCCTTCGCGGGGTGTAAGCCCTAAAAAAGAGGTGTGACATGCATGAGAGGTAACAAAGTGTTCTATGAGTCTTTGGACAACAAGGTTTCATATTGGAGTAACTTGGGATGGTTTTTGATTGAGGTTCATAGAATACTGAGAAAGGAAAGTATTATCTTGAGGGCAAGTCAAGAGGAATCTGAAGAAGTTGGGTTAGCTTAGCAACGATTTGAATTAGTATAGTAGTGGAAATGATTGGTTCCTGATAGAGCTTTACTGGTATTTTGTGGTAATACTTTTGGGTTTGGAAGTATGTATGACTGAGTTGAGTTAGGGGGAACCTATGACGACCCGGCCCGTCGTCTCATGTTTTATTGCTCCGTTTCCCCCATTTCATGCTTCTTCATGTTTCATTATCGGTAGGTAGTGTGTTAGAATTGATTTGGATTGGTTTTGATAAGAGATGAGACACTTAGTCTCTTTAAGGAAAGCTTAAGATGGAAAAGTCAATTGAATGTTGACTACTGAGTTAGAGGGCCCGGATGTGATTTCTGGTGATTCGGTTAGCTTCGGGAGGTGAATTGTGACTTAGGAGCACGATCGGAATTGATTTTGGAGGTCCGGTGTAGAATTAGGCTTGAATTGGCGAAGTTAGTATTTTGGCGAATTCCGGTGGATAGGTGAGATTTGATCCGAGGGTCGGAATGGAATTCCGAGAGTTGCTGTAGCTTCGTTGGGTGATTTTGGATATGCGTGCAAATTTTCAGGTCATTCGGACATCGTTTGGTTGGGTTTTTGATCGAATGTGCATTTCGGAAGTTTTGAAGAAATTTAGGCTTGAATCCGATGTGAATTGATGGTTTTAGCGTTGATTGATGTGTTTTGATGCTTGAAACAAGTTCGTATGATATTTTGGGATATGTTGGTGCTTTTGGTTGAGGTCCCGGGGGCCTCGAGGCGATTTCGGATGGCTAACAGGAAGAAAATTGGACTTGTGTGTTGCTGAAGGTTGCTGGTATCTGGTGTTTTCGCACCTGCGGATTTGGGACCGCAGGTGCGATATCGTGGAAATGGATGGGCAGGCGCAAAAGCAAAATTCGAGCTCAGGGCTAGTTCCGCATAAGCGGAAGCCTTAAGCGCAGGAGCGGTATCGCGGGTGCGAGTTTTGGACAGCAGAAGCGGTCATGCCCCTTAAGTGAAAGTCCGCAGAAGCGGAAAGAGACTGCAAGAGCGGTAACCGTAGAGGCGGATAGTTTCCTTAAGTGAAAGGTCTGCAAAAGCGGACATTGACCGCATAAACGGAAGCCGCCAAAGCGGTATTGGATCCGCAGAAGCGAAATCGACCTGGGCAGAAGAGTTTTAAAATGTCATTTCATCCGCGACTTGGGGGTTATTTTCCTCCATTGTTGAGCATCTTGGGAGATTTTTGGGAGCCATTGAAGAGGGTTTTGACTGGTAATCAATTGGAAGTAAGTCCCATGACCTAGAAACATCATCTAATTATGATTTCAACATTTAAATTCATGGAAATTTGGTTAAAAAGTGAAGAACTAGGGCTTGGGTTTTCGAATGAGAATTTGTGATTTGAGGGGACAAATGGACTCCGATTCTTCTGAATTTGATATGTACGGACTCGTGGCGAGATGAGGAATCCTGTAATGTAAGTTTTGTAATTTTTTGAGAAGTGGGCCCGGGGCTCGGGTTTTGCTAGTTTCGAGATTTTGCTACTTCTCGATTGTTTTCGATTGCGTATTGTTCCCTTGGCACATTGTAATGTATTCACACTGATTTCAGTTAGATTCGACGCGTGTGGAGACCGATTTGAGGGGCAAAGGCATCGCGGGCTAGAGATTTTACCGATTCGAGGTGAGTAATACTTGTAAATGATATCCTGAGGGTTTGAAACCCCGGATTTGCACATCATAGTGCTGTATTGTGGTGACTTGCACGCCAGGTATGAGTGTGGGGTAGAGCACCGTTGGGGATTGTGAATTGGTCCATCCTGGTTGTTGATTTTACTGCGTGATTGACTGAAACCTACTTGATGCTATCATGATTTGGGCTGATTGCCATGTTTTGGGCTTCGTGCTGATTATTTGAATCCTTCAGGGATTGATATTACTCATTTTGCATTACTTTGCATATTATTTGATCTCGATCTAAGATTTTAAATACTATTTTGCAAACTCAGCCATCATTCTAAGATTTGAAAACTAAAATGATATTTTGCTGACGTTCGAAACTGAGGACTGTTATTTGAATATTGCCCTAGTGGCTATGTGCATTTCTAGACTGAGCATAGATCGGGTTGCGCACCGCAGAAGTGTTGCACGTGCATTTCTGGACTGAGGATGGACCGCAGCGGTGTGATATTGATATTGCGCTTGGGTTGTAGGAGCCCCTCCGGAGTCTGAACCCCCACAGTGAGCGCGGGTACCCAAATGGATCGGGTTGCACGCCGCAGCGGTCATGTGCATTGCATTGCATTCATGCATTGGTTCCTATTTGTGCTACATGGCATGACATTCAGCACTCTCATATCATTGGCATCCATGCTATTTCTTGCACTGTTACCAGATACCCTGGTGTTATTTGTAATGTAGTGATGTGCCCGAGGGGCTGACTTATGTGCGAACTTGCACTATCTAATTATGCATTCAATTGCTTGATTGTTGGGAAAAGGATATTTTCAAAAGAGGTTTTTGACTGAGCCAGATATTTTCTAAAGGATTTTCGTGGAATTACTGTTTTCTCAAGGGTCTTACTGTCCTATATAGCATGATGGAGTGCTTTACGTGTTTTCTTACCTCTCAGTTATTATTTACTCTTATTACTCACTGAGTTGGAGTACTCACTTTACTTCCTGCACCTCGCGTGCAGTTGCAGGTATTGTTCACTCGGTAGCGGGTTATTAGCGGACTGAAGGTATTGCTATTGTAGCTGAGAAAGGTGACTGCCCGCGTTCGCGGCACCGGACTTTGTCCTTTGATTTTAGAATTTTACTTTGTATATTATTATTGGCCCTGTAGTTGTGTTCTGTCTTCTTTAGATGCTCGTGACTTGTGACACCCCGGTCGGGCCGTGTTGGGTGGTAAATGTCAGTTATTAATGCCACTAAGTCGTATTATTCATCCTTTTATGTTTATTAACTGTTAAATAAGGCATTGTTGTTCTATTGGCTAGCCTTGTCTTCACGAGAGGTGCCATCACGATCGGGTTTGGGAATTGGGTCGTGACAAGTTGGTATCAGAGCCTAGGCTACTAGGTCTCACGAGTCATGAGCAGGTTTAGTAGAGTCTCGCAGATCGGTACGGAGACGTCTGTATTTATCCTCGAGAGGCTGCAGAACCTTTTGGAAAACTTAACTATCTTAGAATTCTTATCGTGCGTACTTTATTCAGCTTGAGATATAACTTTTGAAATTCCTTCCACACGTCTGTATGCGCACATGAGCGTTCGGTATTATATGTGCCTTGATGGCTTCTGATTCCCCGATCGAGGGGTAAGAGGTAATCATTGTGATTATATCAGGCCAGTCTGGAGGACTTGAGGCCGGATCTTTGCCTATGGATTGAGCACCGAGGTGCTGATTGTGTGAGCAAGTGTTTTGAACTTGTATGTTCGGTATTTCCCGTATTAGCCGGAAAGGCGGTTGGATACCCATGTGATGAGTATATTGGTACTGCGAGATATATCTATGTGATCTTGGTAGTGACGAAGGAGTCTGCTGAATGATAGATGAACTGGTAAGTGTTCGATTCCTATTGTGATCTGTTGTGTAGCCCCGAGTTATGGGCGCGTGAGGAATATTTTCTTGTCTCCTAGTTGGGAAGTGAAGTACATTACGCATGGCGGTATGAGTTCAGACTCAGGAAGACTAAATGGTTGTGTTATGTGTATGATAGTGGAAGGTGTGCTGAAATACTAAACTGAGGCGAAGCAGGTGGGTTATCTCCTGCGGAGTGTTCTTAAGTGGTACGATTCTTATGTATATTGTTAGAAGATCTCATGTGTAATGGAAGAGTACGTGTTGAAATTTGATAAGTTCGGGTCGCTCAAGAGAGTGGACTCAACTGATGTGAGGATGAATGCAAGAATTGTAGAGGATTACAGTACTAGATGATCTGTGTTTTCACAAACTTGTAAATGATTCGAGTTTAATCTCACTATGGTATTGTGGCATCATTAGAGTAAAAGTATTATAGGCTATTGAGTGTGTCCTGATATATGGCTTCGGGCCAAGTTGGGGAGGTTGCTATTGATTATCTGATCGCACGGTAATGTGCTATGTTGGTTCCGTTTTGAGGTATGCTGGCGGATCAGTCATGTTTGCAGAAATTGAGCCGAGGATGGCACGAGTGAAGAAAAAATTTTACAAAGGTTATATGGTGCTTTGTAAATGTGTGAAAATAATAGGATGTCTTGAGCTGTTGTTGATAAAGAATGCTCAGTGTACAAAGAAGGAAGATGGTCGTTTGTATTGGTATGAGATCATGTTCTGCAATGTCAGAGTGCTAATAAGGCACGAGTGGTTCTGTTCGTTAAGTCAAGTAAATTGCAGTGTGAATAGGAAGTAAATGACTCTTGAGAATGGTTTTATGGTGTTCAAGATTTGGCATGTAATAATCAGGTGTCTTAAGGTTGTGTATGTGGCTAGGGACTGTGTTTTCATTAGAAAAGATCAAGACTTGTGGTATTTTATGTTAATTATGGGATTCTATGTATCAGTATCTGGAAAGTAATGGTAACGAATTTCAGATTCGCATGAAGTTCTTCGGGGAAAGTACTCTGGAAATGTGGTATTTCTGGGAACGGTTGAGAGAGTATTCAGTGGCTATGGGTCTTAGACAGTGTGGTCTTATGTGCGAGTCTCGTGTGGTAAGCCTGGATTGAGGCATTGTGATGCTACAGCGAGGGACAAATATCAAGTGGATGATGAACAAAAAGAGAAATTTGATAAATGGAATAGCTTGATAGTAGACCGAATCGGTATGGTAAGGATATGATTAATTCTTCGTATGTATTCAAGGTAATGAGATTTTACTGGTATTGTGCAGCAAGGCTCTTGAGTTCTAACAGCTTGCTTAGCTTGGTTCGGGTAGAAGGGTTCAGTCCTGGCAGTTTAGCTTGTGCAATGGAATTGGGAGAGAGAGTTCTTGATGAGTTTTACCGTGGTTTAGAGAAGTATATATTGCCTATGGGCATGCGAAGCATGGAATATGTAATTATTCTTCTTCTAGATGGGATTGACGGAAGGTCTTGGCTGGATGGGCTACAGTTCAGTTTTGAAAATAAGTTCATAAAATTCCTAGGAAACGGGTAGCCACCAAGAAGATGGTACTGCTAATTGGAAGTGATTTAACGAGGGTATATGTTTCAGAAAAAGGGCAATGTGATTAAGTTGATGGCAGTTCAATAGTGTTGCGGCATTTTTCTTGATAGATCGACTGTTGATATCTGAGTTTGTTTGTTGGCATAGGGGGAATTTTAGAATATCTTTCGTGGAATGATTGGGTACTCGAGGTGTAATACGTATTTATACTACAGAATTTGGGATCAGGTATAGTAATTTGTGTGTTATGTGGAGCTGGAGACTGAGAGCTCTCATGTTCAGGCTATGTAGTGGTTGTGGATAGTGTGTATTGGTACCGTTAGCGACTATTGGGGGTTTGGAAGCCCGAGTGGATCTTTCTCTGCTTGGTATATTAGATTCTGGATATGACATTGGGGTGTAGATTGGGTGTCTTAGTGTTGGGTTATTCTAGACTATTGTGCTATGGGTTATGTCAGAAAATGCCACAGGTTGCGTGGCGGGGGTGCATCGAATTATGTTCTAGCAGAGTAGTTGTATTTCCAAAGACCAGCGGACGGGTGGGAAGGATTGCTTTTCTTAATTGGGCCTTCGTAGCGAATGTCAGTGCAGAGGCTTCTACCATTGATTCAGTTCTGGTATTGAGGAACTTTTGCAGATGCATTCCTTATGGCCGAGCATGTCGCCGGGCGAGATTGTGGATTTCAGTATTGATTTGGTGTCGGGCACCGTATTGTACGGCTCCGGCATGAGCTATAGTAGTGGAAGGAGCAGCTTTAGGCTTCTTGGTAATGAGTTTATTGGTAAGCTAATTGGATACGTGTTTCGCTTGAGTTGGCTTGGTTGGCCCCAATATGTATTGTTGAGGGATAGGTTGAATCTATCGTTATTGAGCTTGTTAGTGATCTGGGGAAATCTATGAGTTGCTTTTTCGGTGCTGTGAGGCGTTATGATTTTCGGACTATAGGCACATATAGTGCGGTGCTATCGAGATTCATAGTGGAAGTTGAGGGGGAAGGACCTCAGTTGTGTTTGAGTTTTGTAGCTTACAACACTATAAGTAGATATCATTATGCACTCAATATGCTTATGACCGATGCTCGGTATTTTGTTATAATTAGCAAATTTGGCTCGATGTGCATCTCCCTATGTGAGATATTTGTGGGAATCGGGTGTCACGCCGCCACAGGTATGTTATCTGGATCGGGTTGCACGCCGCAACAGTGTGATGTTGAGAATAATTTTCCATATGTTAATTGGTATGTCTTGCTTCCTGGTTTCTGAGGAAAGTCCGTATTGGGTGTTGCTCGACGAATGACGCATCGGTTGTGTCCTTTCAGGATTGAATTGTGTATATTACTTGCTTCATCGTGGGTGTGATGGATTGTTTGGTTTCAGACACCAATATGTGTGTGGCTGTCTATTTTGAGCATGGTGACTTGAGGTGCTTCATGTGTAACAGTGTTTGGATAGGATCGTGCGTTGTGGCGAGGCCACGTGAAGCTATGACCTTTCGAGGAGGACNATATCGAGGTTTGGCCCGGAAATCTGTTGCGGCATTAGTCAACAGGGAAGTGGCTTTATGTATGGGTGACCTGAGGAATGGTTATGGTTTATCGCGTGTTTTATTTATCATTGGCAGTATATGAAAGTGTTGGAATAAGACTTTAGCTAATAAGAGGTTCCTATCGCTAATTGAGTATTGTGGGCAACTACTGTGAATAGCGACTATCATTTCGAGTGTTGGATTGTGTGATATATTGCATGATTTCACCCGAGGTTGCAGGCATGGTTTATTACAGCTGGTTCGATTTTATTCTGAATATTTATGTGAGGTTCTGATTTTGAGTATAATTTCGGAAAGTGCAATGTGGTTCTACGGTTTATGGCCTAGATGGACTGTGAAATTTCAGCGGAGTTGTATTATCAGACCTATGTGAGTTAGGGTGACGTGGGATCACCCCGGGTATATGCTTGGTAAGGTCATTTAACTGTTGGTTGGCTTCTATGACAACTCTAGGTACGCTCGAGGACGAGCGTTTGTTTAAGTTGGGGAGGATGTGACGACCCGGCCCGTCGTCTCATGTGTTATTGCTCTGTTTCCCCCATTTCATGCTTCTTCATGTTTCATTATCGGTAGGTGGTGTGTTAGAATTGATTTGGATTGGTTTTGATAAGAGATGAGACACTTAGTCTCTTTAAGGAAAGCTTAAGTTGGAAAAGACAATCGAATGTTGACTACTGAGTTAGAGGGCCCGGATGTGATTTCTGGTGATTCGATTAGCTTCGGGAGGTGAATTGTGACTTAGAAGCGTGATCGTAATTGATTTTGGAGGTCCGGTGTAGAATTAGGCTTGAATTGGCGAAGTTAGTATTTTGGCGAATTCCGGTGGATAGGTGAGATTTTGATTCGAGGGTCGGAATGGAATTCCGAGAGTTACTGTAGCTTCATTGGGTGATTTTGGATATGTGTGCAAATTTTCAGGTCATTCGGACATCGTTTGGCTGGGCTTTTGATCGAATGCGTATTTCGGAAGTTTTGAAGAAACTTAGGCTTGAATCCGATGTGAATTGATGGTTTTAGCGTTGATTGATGTGTTTTGATGATTGGAAAAAGTTCGTATGATGTTTTGGGATATGTTGGTGCTTTTAGTTGAGGTCCCGGGGGCCTCGAGGCGATTTCGGATGGCCAACGGGAAGAAAATTGGACTTGTGTGTTGCTGAAGGTTGCTGGTATCTGGTGTTTTCGCACCTGCGGTTTTGGGACCGCAGGTGCGGTATCGCGGAAGCGGATGGGCAGGCGCAAAAGCGGAATTCAAGCTCAGGTCTGGTTCCGCATAAGCGGAAGCCTTGAGCGCAGGAGCGGTATCGCGGGTTCGAGTTTTGGGCCGCAGAAGCGGTCATGCCCCTTAAGTGAAAGTCCGCAGAAGCGAAAAGAGACCGCAAGAGCGGTAACCGTAGAAGTGGTTGTGTGGCCATAGAAGCGGATAGTTGCCTTAACTGAAAGGTCCGCAAAAGCGGACGTTGATCGCATACGCGGAAGCCGCAAAAGAGGTATTGGATCCGCAGAAGCGAAAATCGACCTGTGCAGAAAGGTTTAAAATGTCATTTCATCCGCGACTTGGGGGTTATTTTCCTCCATTGTTGAGCATCTTGGGAGCTTTTTGGGAGCCATTGAAGAGGGTTTTAACTGGGAATCAATTGGAGGTAAGTCCCATGACCTAGAAACATCATCTAATTATGATTTTAACATTTAAATTCATGGAAATTTGGTTAAAAAGTGAAGAACTAGGGCTTGGGTTTTCGAATGAGAATTTATGATTTGAGGGGTCAAATGGACTCCGATTCTTGTGAATTTGATATGTATGGACTCGTGGCAAGATGAGGAATCCAGTAATGTGAGTTCTATAATTTTTCGAGAAGTGGGCCCGGGGCTAGGGTTTTGCTAATTTCGAGATTTTTGCTATTTCTCGATTGTTTTCGATTGGGTATTGTTCACTTGGTATATTGTAATGTAGTCGCTCTAATTTTGGTTAGATTCGACATGTGTGGAGGCCGAATTTAGGGGAAAAGGCATCGCGGGCTAGAGATTTCACCAATTCGAGGTGAGTAATACTTGTAAATGATATCGTGAGGGTTTGAAACCCCGGATTTGTACATCATAGTGATGTATTGTGGTGACTTGCACGTCAGGTATGAGTGTGGGGTAGAGCACCGTTGGGGATTGTAACTTGGTCTGTCCCGGTTGTTGATTTTACTGCGTGATTGACTGTAACCTACTTGATGCTATCATGATTTGGGATGATTGCCATGTTTTGGGCTTCGTGCCGATTATTTTCCTTCAGGGATTGATATCATTATTTTTGCATTACTTTGCATATTATTTGATATCGGTCCAAGATTTTAAATACTGTTTTTCAAACTCAACCATCATTCTAAGATTTGAAAACTTAAATGATATTTCACTGACATTCGGAACTGAGGACTGTTATTTAAATATTGCCCTAGTGGCTATGTGCATTTCTAGACTGAGCATAGATCGGGCTGCGCACCGCAGCAGTGTTGCATGTGCATTTTTGGACTGAGGATGGACCGCAGCGATAATATTGATATTGCGCTTGGGCTGTAGGAGCCCCTTCGGAGTCTGAACCCCCACAGTGAGCGCGGGTACCCAAATGGATCGGGCTGCGCGCCGCGGCGGTCATGTGCATTACATTGCATTCATGCATTGGTTCCTATTTGTGCTACGTGGCATGACATTCAGCACTCTTATATCACTGGCATCCATGCTATTTCTTGCACTATTACCAGATACCCTGGTGTTATTTGTAATGGAGTATTATGCCCGAGGGGCTGACTTATGTGCGGACTTGCACTATATGATTATGCATTCAATTGCTTGACTGTTGGGAAAATGATATTTTCAAAAGAGGTTTTTAACTAAGCCAGATATTTTCTAAAGGATTTTCATGGAATTACTGTTTTCTCAAGGGTCTTACTATACTATATAGCATGATGGAGTGTTTTACGTATTTTCTTACCGTTCAGTTATTATTTACTCTTATTACTCACTGAGTTGGAGTACTCACTTTACTCCCTGCACCTCGCGTGCAGTTGCAGGTATTGTTCACCCGGTAGTGGGTTATTAGCGGACTGAAGGTATTGCTATTGTAGCTGAGCAAGGTGACCGCCAGCGTTCGCTGCACCGGACTTTGTCCTTTGATTTCAGAATTTTACTTTGTATATTATTATTGGCCCTGTAGTTGTGTTTAGTCTTCTTCAGATGCTCGTGACTTGTGACACCCCGATCGGGTCGTGTTGGGTGGTAAATGTCAATTATTAATGCCACTAAGTCGTATTATTCATCCCTTTATGTTTATTAACTGTTAAATAAGGCATTGTTGTTCTATTGGCTGACCTTGTCTTCACGAGAGGCACCATCACGACCGGGTTTGGGAATTGGGTCGTGATAGAACCGATTTTAATGATTTGGTTATGTAAAAATGTCTTCTAAAGAGTTTGCGATGTTTTTGACCACGACTTGCTGTTGATGTACTCTACAATCATGGGGAGTTCGTTGCGTGTTGTGATTTTCTTCTCCTAGATTGGGTTAAGTGGAAGATTTTTGGTTGATGGAGTTTGTATCTTTTTCGAAATTCAGAGTTGATAATGGGATTCTCATATTTTAACATGATAAATGCAGTGAGCTGTATGGAATTTGGATTGAATGGAAAAGGTTACGATTCAGGTTTTGGATATATGGCACAGAAGGTTTATATGGTTACTCCTTATAAGGTCATTGTGTATGAGTTACATACCAGTCACTTGAGCGGGAGAGTTGGAGGTCAGATATCGAGATTACTGCATTATTGAGGTTCTTAGACTATCCCTTAGTTACGGATTGTGAAGATATGTTAAGGGTTAGATAGCTAATTGTATGTGCTATGGATAGTCACTGTAGACTTTTTAATGGTTATTCACCTATTTCGCCATAATCAGAATAGATTTGGGGGCCCATTGGTAGGCATAATGAAAATGTGTATTCTACACCAGATTGGATTTGTTTACTCAGCACAACAATTGTTGGGAGTGTGTCATCTACTAGAGTTGATCTTATTCATGCCCTGATATGTTCAATATGTTACTCTCTAGTGCTACGATGGATTGTGAGACTACTTGACTATTCACACACATGTGATAGTCCTATTTAGGCATTGTGGCGAGATTTGAGCTAGATGGCTCTTGGGTGTTGAGTTGCGTATTGCACCTTAGTCGTGCTTTTTTTGTCTGTGGTATATTATGCTATATGTTTCTCCATGTTTATGATCATGCACTTTGCATGTTTGCTATTGATACCCAAGTGTCTGTTGATTGCCATCATTATGACTCGATAGGTGTTCCATATGGATTGGTATATTTGGACCAAGTTATGTGCCACAACGGAGTTATGTTAGGATATGATTCTTTGTGCTTATTTAGTGTGTTTTGCTTCTCCCATATGGGATAGAATCATAACATTGTTCCTTGGTGATTGTACCTGTCGGACATGTTGGATAGTTCTCTTATTTGGTTCTTCTTCCATCTTTGATTATATTCGAGTCGTTTCTTATTGGGTGCAGATTGTGTTGTAAGTGGCCCTAGGTGACATTTGGTATGGCTTGTCGATCAAGAAACTTATAGTGGTAAGATGAGGTTATTGGACCTGGAATTAGTGCAATCAAATTTGGGATAAGGTATGTTTGAAAGAAAAATGTCGTTAGTCACATTTGAATTCAACAACGGTTCTTGTCAAGCGAGAGAACTCCAAAACTTGTTGACTTGATGGATAGTTATGAGTTTCTACATGTTTGTTTCTTCATTGCAGTGCTACGAATGTTTTGGACGATGTTTTATTTGATATGAGGTATATTACCAGTATTGGATTTGGTAATAAGCAGCTATTGCGGTTAAAAGCTATGGCTATGTGTACGTGAGTTACGCGGTACATTGCGCGGTTGCATCTTGCAATTATTTTTATGATTTGATGTGGCTTATGGGGACTGATATAGTTATATATATACAAGGATCAAATCTTATAAAGAATTTTGGATGTCAAAATTTAGTTGTAAGGCTTATGGACTAAGGTCAAATAAGGAATATTTAGTCAGATTTTGTTATGGACTTATATAGATTAAGGTGGCATGATATCACCCATGGGTATGTGTATGGTGAGCTTATATAGTGATTTGATAGATTTGAAATGACTCTTGGCACGTTCGAGGATGAACGTAATTTTAGTGGGGGAGAATGTAATAACCCGACCAGTCATTTGGAGAGTTAGCATCCCGCTCATTGATTTGAGATCTTTAGTAGCTTCACATTATGTAGTATTACTTGCATGTATGGTTTGATTTGATTTTCAGAAAGTTCGGAATTGATTTGATAGAATAACTCTCAATTTGGAAATTTTAAGTTGGAAGAGTTGACCAAGGTTTGACTTTTGAGTAAATGACCCAGGATTGGTAATTTGATGATTCAAATATGTTCATAGGGTGATTTTGGACATGGGCGTATGTTCGAGTCTGAATTTGGATGTTTTAGAAGGTTTTGGCTCAATTTGTCGAAAGTTGGTAATTTGAAGAATTGGAGAGTTTACAAGTTTGATCGTGAGTTGACTTCAGTGAATTCGGACTCCTAATGTAGTTTTGAGACCTTGGATAAATTCATTTAGCTGATTGGAACTTGTACACAAAATTTGGTGGTGATCCGGATGTCTAAATGTGATTCGAATGCGTTCGACGAAGTTTGAAAGATAAGAGAATAAATTGATCTTTGATTTATTGGTTTGATAGTATTTGTGTGTTTAAAGATTTTAAATAAGTTTGAATGAGGTATTTGGACTTGTTGGTATTATCGGACAGGGTCCCAATGGGCTTGGGTGTGTTTTGAATTATTTTTGCCTATTACATTTGTGAGGAGGTTGTCGCTTTTGTGACCTAGTCGAGCCTGGAGGACCTCGCACTTGCGAGTATGTGAGTTGCATTCGTGATTGTGGGCTTCTGAGGTATCTGTTCATATTTGCAAATTGCGATGGGATTTTCCGAATGGCAGCTGTTGGACTTCGCATTTGTGAATACTTTGGTCGCAATTGTGATAAGTGGGGATTTTGACTACTTATTAGCGTCTTTTTACTTTTGTTTTAGTCCAAAAGTACTTAATTATATTCTCAAAAATTGATGAAATGTGCTTAAATGAGGGAGCATTGGAAAATGAGCTAAAAATGAAATCTAACTCAAAAAGGAGTAAAATGAACTCAAGGACAAAAAGAACGCCAAAGGCTAAACGTGCAGACCACAGAATTCCTTCTACGGCCGCAAAACACAAAGAGAATCCAACAGAGGTCTAATGCAATAAGTAGACCACACAATTATTGTGCGGTTGCAGAAGCCACCAAAGAGTTCATGTTCAGAGAAGTCCCAGTTCGAGCTTCAAGGATATGCGGACCGCACTATTATTTTGTGGCAGAGAATTTAGCCATACGGCCTCACTCAATTTTGTGCGGTCCGTAGAAGGGCCTTATGCGGCCGTTCTCACTTTTGTGCGGAATGCAGAATAAGTGACATGCAATCGTAATCTAGAATTTTATGACCGCAGAACAAGCTCCTGCCAAGGCTAAAGAAGAAGTGCGCATCGCACACAGAATCGTACAGGCGCAGAACCTCCAAAAGGGCATTTTTGTTCGAAATTTCCAACTGTGTATAAATAGTCTTTTTGTAATGACCCGATCGGTTGTTTTGAGCTTTTGCATTTCGC
The DNA here is from genome assembly GCA_026770625.1 of Nicotiana glauca. Lineage (NCBI taxonomy): Eukaryota > Viridiplantae > Streptophyta > Magnoliopsida > Solanales > Solanaceae > Nicotiana > Nicotiana glauca. The sequence goes on along the minus strand of MU698763.1, from coordinate 138,028 downwards.
TCGCCATTTCTTGGGCATGACTAGCCCCGTATTATGTATTATGACTTATGTAAATCATCGGCTTTGGTTTTCAGGATAATCGGAATGGATTTGGAAGAACAATTCTCAGTTTGAAGCTTTAAAATTTGAAAGGTTGACCAAGTCTTGACTGGTTAGTATATGATCTCGGACTGGAACATTTATGATTTGGTTAGATCCATTAGGTGATTTGGGACTTAGTAGCGTGATCGGAATGTGTTCTGGAGGTCCAGAGTAGATTTAGGCTTAAATTTTAGTGAAATTGAAATTTTGGCAATTTCTGGTTGATAGGTGAGTTTTGATATAGGGTTCGGAATGGAATTTTGGAAGTTGCAGTAGGTCCGTTGTGTCATTTGGGATCTGTGTCCAAAATTTTAGGCCATTCGGACGAGGTTTGATAGACTTTTTGATCGAAAGCGGAATTTGGAAGTTTTTGGAATTCTTAGGCTTGAATACGATATGGTTTTGGTGTTTTAATGTTTTTTGAGCACTCCGAAGGTTAGATCAAGTTTCAATGAGGTTATGGGATATGTTGGCATGTCTAGTTGAGGTCTCGACGGCCTCGGGTGAGTTTCGGGTGGTTAAACGGACCATTTCAAGTTGGATAAAATTGCAGAAAATCTGCTGCTGATGTTGTAGATAGTGGTTCTTCGCGTTCGCGAGTGAACCGTCGTGTTCGCGAAGGGAAAGGAGGGAAGGCTATGAATTTGTCCTTCGCAATCGCGAATGAGGTTCCGCGATCACGAAGGGTTAAGCTCATTGGTCATCGCGTTCGCGAGGGTGATACCGCGTCCGGGAAGGGTTGAGTTGCTGAGGCATCGCATTCCGATATGTGGTCGCATTCACATAAGAGGAATTCCTGGTCAGCTTAAGTTTTTGCTTTGTGAACGTGTGGTGTTGACCGTGTTCGCGAAGAAGGATTTTATCAGCTGGGCAGAATGTTTTAAAAGGCCAGTTTTCGCGATTTTGGGTCTAAGTTCACCATTTTTGAAAGGGATTGAAGCTTTTGAAAAGGATTCTTGAGGAAACCAAAAGGTAATCTCTTGGAGGTAAATTTATTGACTTCATAACTCATTTATATGTGATTAAAGGCCTAATAAATGGTGACATTTTGGGAAAAATCATTGCAAAATAGGTAATTAGGGCTTGAGATTAAGAGACCTTAAATGGGTATTTGATGGGTCAATTGAACTCCGATTTCAGTGTTCTATATATATATAAACTCGTGGGAGGATGAGGAACATTTTGGCATAAATTTTATCAAGTTCCGAGATGTGGTCCGGGGGCTAGGTTTGGCCAATTTTGGGATTTTTGGTATAGATTGGATATTTTTGAGTGGGCTTTGTTGCCTTAGTATATTTTGATGGCATGATACTATTTTTGGCTAGATTTGGAGCATTATGAGGCCGGTTCGAGAGGCTAAGGCATCGCAGGCTAGAGTTTGGACCGGATTGAGGTAAGTAATGATTGAAAATATTGTTCTAAGGGTATGAAACCCCGGATTTCACATCGTTGTGCTAATGTGAGTTGACGCACATGCTAGATGACGATAGTGGGGTCGTGCGCTGTTGGGGATTGTGACTTGGTCCATCCCGTATGACTATTAAGTCGAGTATTTTACTTGATAGCTATTTGATATTGTTATATTTTGGAAAATATTATTGTGTTTGGGGCTAAATGTTGTGTCTGGGCCTTGTGCCGATTGCTTTGATCCTTAGGGTTTTTTACTACTGTTTTAACCTCACTCTTTTGGCTAATTTTTACACTTAATCATGCTATTTTCTTACTATTTTCATAACTCGGTTTTATTCACTCCTTTTATTTCATAAAATGATTTTTGAGCTGGGTACTTGTTTTACTGTCAGCCCGAGGGGCTCGAGTGAGATCTAACTGAGTAAGGCTGAGGGTTTGTGTTGTGAGGTTATCATGGGATAGGGTTGCGCACTACAACATGTGGTACCGATTGGTGAAATATGAGAGGCCGAGGGCTTGATTTATTATGCCACGAGGTGGCTTGTAATTGATATGAAGTCGAGAGCCCGTTTCATTATGCCACGAGATGGCTTGATATTGCGCTTGGGCCGTAAGGGCCCCCCTCCAGGAGTCTGTACACCCCCAGTGAGCGCGGGTACCTAGTGTGATGATTCTAGTTATTATGTGAGGCCGAGGGCCAGATTTATTATGTCACGATATGGCTTGTTATTGTGCTTGGGACATAAGGGGCCCTTCCCGGAGTCTGTACACCCCCAGTGCGCGTGAGTACCCAGTATGTGTGATGTGTTGTAGCCCAAATGGCTGTTGTTGTTTCATATTGAAGCGCGAGGGGCTGTTCTTGATCTATGTTGCCCGAGGGGCGGTTCTTGATTCATGTTATGCCCGAGGGGCTGATTACGAGTGATTGTGAGGTATCCCAAGGGGCTGGTTCTGTTGATATTATACCCGAGGGGCAGTTTATGGTACATGTTTTACCCGAGGGGCTGTTTACGTTCCTATCATTTTTTACTCACTCTTTTGAAACTATTGGAAGACGTTTTAAAAAGGAAAGTGTTTTTACTAAAATTGAGTTTGATTTATGAAATAAATTATTCTTGTACTGTTTGGAAATATACTATATTTGTTGTAGCGTTATGATGTGGCTTACGTGTTTTCTTACTACTCAGTTTTTATTTACTTTTATTACTTACTGAGTTGGCGTACTCACATTACTCCCTGCACCTTGTGTGCAGATTCAGGTATTATTTTTAACCCGGTAGTGGGTGTTAATTACTAGTGGCAGAGTCATTGGAGTTAGCAGGGTAGCTGCTCGACATTTGCAGCACTGCTTTTCTCCCTGTTGTCTTCCTTAGACTGTATTTAGTTCATTTTTAGACTCTTAATTGTATTGAGACCTTAGTATATGCTCATGACTTGTGACACCCCGATGTCGGGCTGTGTTTTGTTCCCGCCGTTGATATATTTCGCGTAATTTTGGAATTCATCATTATTAATGGCTTGATTAAGAGTCATTATATATGTTAATTGAACTTGGGGTTTGTATCGGCTGGCCTTGTCTTCACGAGAGGCGCCATATCGACCGGATCTGAGTTTAGGATCGTGATAATTTGGTATCAGAGCCTAGGTTACATAGGTCTCGCGAGTTATGAGCAGGTTTAGTAGAGTCTCGCGGATCGGTATGGAGACGTCTGTGCTTATCCTCGGGAGGCTGCAGAACCTTTAGGAAAAACTCCATATTCTTGAATTATTATCGTGCGTTCTTGATTCAGCTTAAAATGTAATTTTTGAATTCCGCCCATGCGTTCGTTGCGCTCATGAGTGCTCGGTATCAGTTGTGCATTGACTGCTTGTGATTTCCTAAACAAGGGGTGAGATATAATTTATGTGTGTTGATGTTGGGCTAATCTAGAGGACTTGAGGCCGGGTTTCGCCTGCAGATTGAAAACTGAGGTGTTGATTGTGTGAGCACATGCTTTTGGGATTTATATGTTCGGTAGTGTCCCTATTGGTGGAAGTGATGGTTGGATGTCTACGTGATAAGTATGATGTGACTGCGAGATGTGTTCATATAATTTGGATGTGATGAGGAGAGTCTACTTTAGGGTAAAAAGAACAATTTGGTGCTTGATTTCCATCTTTATTTGATGTATAGACCCAAGTTATGGGCGTGTTGAAGGATCTTTTCATGTTGTTTAGTTGGGGAGTGAAGTAGATTTCATGTCGTGATATGAGTTCAGTCTCAGGAAGATTAAATGATTACGTGGTGTTTATGACGGTGGAAGGGTATAAAGAGATGTTAGTTTAAGGCGAAGCAGGTGGGTTATCTCCTGCGGGGTGTCTTGAGGGCATGTGAACCCTATGTTGTTTTGTAGAGAGTACTCTTATACCAGTGAATTATATGTCCTGCAGTTTGAGTTTGGATCGTGTATGAGAGTTAGCTTGACGTTACAAGGGTCAATGCGAGATTTGCAGATGATTTGAAATTACTAGATAGTTTGTGTTGCATGAGCATATGAAGGACTTAGTTAAATCTCACTATGGTATTATAGAAGTAATAAAGTTTGGGCATTGTGAGTTTTTGTGTGTTTTGATCTATGGCTTTGAGCCAAATGGGGGAGTCTTCTATTGATCAGTTGATTGTACGGTTATGTGTTGTATTGGTTTCAGTTTGAGGTATACTAGTGAATTAGTTGTGAGTTACATAGGTTAAGACTGAGGATGACTCAAGTAAAAGAAATTTTGAATAAGGGATGTGTTATGCTTTATGGGTGTATGAGAATTACGAAATGACTTGAGTCGTTATTGGTGAAGGGTGTAATGTACATGGAGAAGGAATTTATTTGGTTGCATTTGACACACCTCCTTTTTACACACCATCCCAGAGGATAGTATATAAGGGAGTTTTTCCAATTTAAGTGACATTATTCGAAATGGGATTATTTATTTATCAGAGTCGCCACTAGGGATAGTTTATTTGGTGTCCTAAGTTACCGGTTTATTTTAAATCACAAATCGAGGAAATTTTGACATTCCTTTTGAAGTCTGCGAACCAGAAATTCTGAATAAGGAATTCTGTTAACCCGAGGGAAGGTGTTAGGCACCCCCAGATTCCGCGGTTCTAGCACGGTCGCTCAATTATTATAATTGGTCCATTATTTGAGTTTAATACATGTTCTAGCCTATGGTGCAATTTTAAAACCTTTAACCGCTTTTATTCATTTTTAATGAAAGTTGCAAAGTTATTTTAAAATATGTCTTGAACCGCATCACATAAATGCACCCACAGTCCACAACACATTCTATATAACATTGTTGGGATTTGGATTTAGGTCACATAAATGTGCACCCGAGTTTAGGATGGTAATATTATTAAATATACGCGTCTAAATCAACAACACATCTTCAACTTTGCGAGGGCCATGGAAATTTTCTAAATGCCACGCCTCGAGTTCTAAGAATTTTTTTAAAAAAGAAATAATTAAATGAGGGTCATGCATTTGAGATTTCATTTGGTGCGCCGCATTTCGATTCCATTTTTAAAGGATATTCAAGCTAAAATTCGGAGGGCCATAACTATTTTGTATTATCTAACATGGCCCACCTCCAATCTAATTAATGGACTTAAATTGTTAAACGCTAAATGCAATTAAAGGTTTCATTCAAACTAACAAAAGGCTCACATGAGGAAGAGTTAATTATTTTAAGCAAGGGGTTGATCTAGCACAAATAAACCAATGGCCCAATGAGAAGAAAGTAATCCTAGTCCCATTCAAAAGAGATTGTCACGCTTGGGCCCAAGGATGAGCCCAAATTCATAACGTCGCTGCTTCTGAGTGAAATACTCATCATCGAGTCTCCACATTGCACAAATAAACGCCTGAGGCGACAAATACTCAGACGTAAATTCAGAAGGCCAAACATTGAGACCAATACATATGTAAATGAACTTTGGAATCATTTTTTACTTATTAATGGGCAATTATATGGCATTTTAACAACAAAAGCAATACAGATTTGAAAGCAATTGAAAGTCCTATTTCAATAACTAGCTGTAAGCCATCTTTAACTTTCAATTCTCCAGACTAGATTGAACTACAATCTGAAGACTTAAATCTTAAACAAATGTCATATGTATTGAGCCTTACACAGTAAACTAACAACTACTCATTTTTAGCCAACCTAAAATATAAATCTATATCAAAGGCACCAACTGATTTCGACCAACACCAAAAAAGGTCCAAGATTCATGACAGATCAATATACAAGAATTCAGGAGTGACAACAGTTCAATCATTACAACTAGAACACATCTCTAACAAAACTACTAAAAGGCAATACCAAATCTGCATCTACAACATCAGTAGAATCTGTATAACCTCAGCAATCAAAAAGCGATTCGAACTGAATAAGTTACTATTAACTATAATCAATAGGACCCACATATTATGCATATTAGATACATAGGAACTTAAGCAAACTTAATATTAAGCATGACAAGCTAAGATTTACAAAGAGAAAGGATTCAAATAACAAACTAAGCACATGAACAACATACACGACTGAACATCAAACTCTAAACTTCCATTTTTCATTTCAATTTCAACTTGAAGATCACATTATGCTGGTTTCAGACTATGTACCTGGAAATTGCACAAAGGAAAAGAAGTGAGGGAAACAAACAGCTACAGCAGTAGTGTAACAGGGTCCAGCAACAGCAAAACCCCAAATTCCAAACATAAGAGATATGAAGCAAGCAAAAATAGTCTCAATTGAATAGCAACCCAAGAAACTTCAGAATAGACTTTACAACTAGATTCAATCAATTTTATAAACCCCAAATGAACCAAAAAATGCTTCAGTATTAGAAAACTTCACGAAATTACCAAAGAAAAACCAGTGGAACTGTGTTTTTACTAGAAAATGTTCAACCGCCTTGCTATTTTTTTGCATTTTGTTTTAGCTCTCCAAATCTGAATTGGGCTTTCCTTAGCAATGCCTTTATAGGCAAGTTATTAGGTCAGTCTTAAAGTGTTCAGTTTTGCATTTGAGCCCTTTGTGAATTTTCATTTTTGCTTAAAAGTCCTTGAATTACTGACTTGCTTGCCAAGTAAGTCTGTTTTCAGCTTCTAAGAAGCTTCTTCAGGTGGTTACCGAAAGATTCCCTAGATGAACTACCCAATTTACCCCTAGTTACCCCTGAATTTTAACCCTGGGTCAAGTTGACCCTGAGCTGACTCATTTAGAAATCCACCCCAAACCATAAGCCTGAGCCTAAAAGCATGAACCCTAGACCAAGTACAAACAGATTAACTGAGGAGAAACAAAACAAAACAATTCGAATAATTTTAAAACTCAACTAATGAACTAGAATTAATAAATCGTAACTAACCCAATTAACGTACTAATTAAAGAAAAGGGTTTCTTAAAACTAAAATGCATCACAGAACAAAACACAAGCAAAAGAAAAATGGAAACAAAATCCAGAAGAAGCGACTGAAATAGAAGATAGAAACACCAACGTGGGAATATTGGGGAACGAAAAACAAAAGAAAAGCTGGAAATACCTAACAAATGCCTTGAACCATGAAAGATGGTGATGGACCTTCGACTTCTCACGTTCTTGGGTCAATCTGTGGCTAATCGTGGGTTTTTCATCAAAACACATGGATAACCTCAGGATGAACCTAAAACTTCGAAGAAACCTCGACTTTGAGAGTTTGAGATTTTTAGGTTCAAGTTCTGATTCAAATTCGAGAAGCTCCAGGGTCATTCAAGGGAAGAGAGAGACATATTTGGGACGAGTAAGGATTGGGGGTTCCTTGGTGTTAGTTTAGGGTCGATTGGTGGTGGCGCCGCCACCGAAGAACATCGTGGTGATGCTAGGGTTTCGAGTTTTGATCTGAAATTCGACGAGTTTTGGGTGGATTTGAGGAGAAGCATTTGAATATTTGGGATGTGGAGGTGGAGGAGAGTATGGGGTATTAATTTCAGGGTAATTGGAGGCTGGCCGGTGGTTTTAGGGCGGAGCTCGGCGGAACCTTTGAGGGGTATGTGTGAGAGATGACTGAGGGGGTAGGGGTGTTTAGGATAGTTTATATTTAGGATGCCCTAGTTCTTAGCCGTTTGATTGAGGAACCTCAACGGCTCAGATCTATCTTGACTAAACGGGGTCATTTTGGTTTAAAGGGAAATGGGAGCCGGGTTACGGACTGGTTCTGGGCCGATTTTAGGGGTTTGGACCAGTTTCAGGGGAGAAATTCAATTGGGCCTATTGAGATTGGATTAAAACAGCCCAACATCATCAAATTTTGTTTTTATTCCTTTTCCTTCTTTCTTTTTTTCATTTTCCAATTTATTAAATATAAAATTAAACCAAAACAAAATCTTATTTAAATTCTACAACTAAATTAATAAACTAATTACATCCCAAAATTAGTTAAATCCTAAATCAAAACAAAACTATTACGAACTCGAAAATTAAAAGTAAAAATCCAAATTGAACTATTTTTGTTATTTTCTTTCATTTTTGTAATATTAATTAACTAATTATCCTAAAAATAGAAAATTGGGTCCTAAATGTAAATGCAATATATTTTTATATTTTTTATTAATGGTATAAATTAAACAAGCACACAAAAATACAAACAAACACAAAAATCATGCAATAATTCCTAAAAATCGTATAATTAAAAGAAAAATCCTAATTTTGGAAATTCTGTAGGAGTAATTCATGCGAGACAAAAATCACGTGCTCACAGCTACCTCTCTTTTCTCGGAGACATGAAGGGTTTTCAGGCAAAGATAAAATGAAAAATTATGAGGGATTTTTGCCTGCTTGAAACTCCATGAGAAGCATTTTTGAAAAGTGTCTAACCGAACTTTACTTCAAAGGTCGCCTACATATCCTTGGCTTTAAAGAAATCAGGTCAGTGTAGTTCTGGAAGTTTTAGTAGATGGGACTACCGGGAGCTGTGATTTCACTGTTGCTGTTGTTGCTACTGCTTGCTGGCCTCCTTATTACACCAAAAAGGAAAATCAAAAGCTAAGCTAGCTAGGCCCATCAACTACGAGTTACAAGATTGCTATCCATAAATCTCTTGAAGCTTGATCTTGAGTCTTAGCTGGTTTTTTTGCTATTGACTTTGATCTAAATCTTGATGCTCGTCAACTGCATATGCTGATTCATTCTTCAGCTTTTGGATCGAATCGGTACATGCGAGGCTTGTGACCTCAATCAAATTTGAGCAGTGTGCATCTTTGTCTACTTCAGCACTTTAAATTTACTTCTTTTTTGTTCTGTTTCTTCTTTTCTTTATTCTGGACTGAGACTCATTTTTCTGCCACTTCGGATCCTGTGTCTCGAGGTCAAACCTACTCAGACGCCAAAATAAACAAACAAACAAAATTTTTCTGCCCCAATTTTCACTAGGAAAATTTCGTGAGTTATTTGTAACAAGAATCTAAACTGCTTTTGTTTTTGAATAAAGCAAGAATTGTGTCTATCTAAGATGGAAAAGATTAGGAAATGGAGCCCTATATCTAAAATATCAACTCAGGGATTGGAGCCCTAATGTTGGTAAAAAAGGCGACTAGGGAATGGAGGTCCTATGTCTAAAAATCTCTACTCATGGATTGGAGCCATCATGTTGGTAAAAAAGGCGACTAGGGAATGGAGGCTCTATGTCTAAAAAGCTCAACTCAGGGATTGAAGCCCTAATGTTGGCAAGAAAAGGTGACTAGGGAATGGAGTCCCTATGTCTAAAAACTCAACTCGGGGATTGTAGACCTAATGTTGGTAAAAAAGGCGACTAGGGAATGGAGGGCCTACGTCTAAAAAAATCTCCTCAGGGATTGAAGCCCTAATATTGGAAAAAAGGCGACTAGGGAATGGAGGCCCTATGTCTAAAACTCTCAACTCGGGGATTGGAGCCCTAATGTTGGTAAAAGGCGACTAGAGAATGGAGGCCCTATGTCTAAAAACTCAACTCAGGGATTGGAGCCCTAATGTTGGTAAAAGGCGACTAGAGAATGGAGGCCCTATGCCTAAAACTCTCAACTCGGGGAGTGGAGCCCTAATGTTGGTAAAAGGCGACTAGAGAATGGAGGCCCTATGCCTAAAACTCTCAACTCGGGGAGTGGAGCCCTAATGTTGGTAAAAGGCGACTAGAGAATGGAGGCCCTATGCCTAAAACTCTCAACTCGGGGAGTGGAGCCCTAATGTTGGTAAAAGGCGACTAGAGAATGGAGGCCCTATGCCTAAAACTCTCAACTCGGGGAGTGGAGCCCTAATGTTGGTAAAAGGCGACTAGAGAATGGAGGCCCTATGCCTAAAACTCTCAACTCGGGGAGTGGAGCCCTAATGTTGGTAAAAGGCGACTAGAGAATGGAGGCCCTATGCCTAAAACTCTCAACTCGGGGAGTGGAGCCCTAATGTTGGTACAAGCCGACCAGGGAATGGGGGCCCTAGGTCTAAAAATTCAACTCAGGGATTAGAGCCCTACTGTTGGCAAGAAAAGGCGACTAGGGAATGGAGGTCCTATGTCTAAAAACTCAACTCAGGGATTGGAGCCCTAATGTTGGTAAAAGGCGACTAGAGAATGGAGGCCCTATGTCTAAAAACTCAACTCAGGGATTGGGGCCCTAATGTTGGTAAAAGCCGACCAGGGAATGGGGGCCCTATGTCTAAAAATTCAACTCAGGGATTGGAGCCCTAATGTTGGCAAGAAAAGGCGACTAGGGAATGTAGGTCCTATGTCTAAAAACTCAACTCAGGGATTGGAGCCCTAATGTTGGTAAAAAAAGGTGACTGGGGAATGGAGGCCCTACGTCTTAAAAAATCTTAACTCAGGGATTGGAGCCCTAATGTTGGGGAAAAGGCGACTAGGGAATGGAGGCCCTATGTCCAAAACTCTCAACTCAGGGATTGGAGCCCTAATGTTGGTAAACAGCGACTAAAGAATGGAGGCCATATGTCTAAAACTCAACTCTGTGATTGGAGCCCTAATATTGGTAAAAGGCGACTCGGGAATGGAGACCCTATGTTTAAAAACTCAACTCAGCGATTGGAGCCCTAGTGTTGGTAAAAAAAGGCGACTAGGGAATGGAGGCCCTATGTCTAAAAACTCAACTCAGGGATTGGAGCCCTAAAGTTGGTAAAAAGGCGACTAGGGAATGGAGGACCTATGTCTAAAAACTCAACTCAAGGATTGGAGCCCTAATATTGGTAAAAGGCGACTAGGGAATGGAGGTCCTATGTCTAAAAACTCAACTCAGGGATTGGAGCCCTAAAGTTGATAAAAAGTCGACTAGGGAATGGAGGACCTATGTCTAAAAATTCAACTCAGGGATCGGAGCCCTAATGTTGGTAAAAAGGCGACTAGGGAATGGAGGCCCTATTTCTAAAAACTCAACTCATGGATTGGAGCCCTAATGTTGGTAAAGCATAAAAGATTGATATTGGGGATTCTAAACTATCATTTTTTTGAATTTTCTTCTTATTTCTCTTCTTTTTTTCAATTTTCATTTCTCTTTTTTTTTAGTAAAAATGAAAGAAAGAATTTGGAGGAAACATCCCTTTTGGGTTGATTCCTTGCTGCAAAGCTGTTTCTAGCATTTGCACATTTCTTTTCCTTTTGGGTTACACCTGCTTCTTGCACGATTGCTTGGATTGCACCTGTTTCAATTTTTTTCAAATAAAGAACAATTGTTAGTTTGAAATGGTGGTTGGTTTTGTGGCCTTGATTAGGTTTGATCACTCGATCCCGGCCCAGCTTCTTTGATGAAGATCTCAACTGCAACTATTTGCTCCTTGAGGATCGATTCATTTCAGGCCCTGGAAATCCTCTGATTTTTCCAGACTCTGCCATGATGGTTGGTCGGTGGAACTCAACTTTCAACTTTATTTTGCTTTTGAAGGACTTTCCTTTCTGACTTCCTTTTCTTTTTTCTTTTTCCTAACTTGATTTCAGAGCATCAGCCATCATGGCCAGTCGAGATCAGCTTGATGCACCCGCTCAGGCTGGGTACTTTTCTTAGGCTAGGTTCTTAGGTAGAACCCTGTAAACCAATCTTGTATTAATTTTGGGAATAGAGTTTGACCGAAAGGGATTCAAGAAAAAGTAAACAGAAGGCAAGATAATGAATTTAAAAAGAAGTGTCCCTTTTAGAGAGGAAGGAAGGACTTATCCGGGGTGCATGCAGACTTCAATAAACATGACATGCTTCTTGGACTAGATTCCTGATCCGCACAACCAATCCAACTTCTCATAAACATTATTGTGACCCATACTTCCAAACCGAAAACCTTGTCAGAACTCTGATGGTGGTGACGAGTGTCTTCTTTTCGACCGATGGCGCCCTTACGGGTTTTCGCTAATCGACCTCTCTGATGTCTCTTCTCACTGTCGCCTGATAGTGCTCTTTGCAAGTTTTCACTAACCAAGCTCTCTCATTTTCAATTTCTCTACTCACCATCGCCTTACGGTGCCTTTAGGTTTTCACCAATAAGACTCTCTCATTTTATTTCTCTCATCCTGATTGTATCAGATCCAAACAACTATGTTCTCTGATTTCAAAACCTTTTGTCGATTGATCAGAAGGACTTGAATAAGGTTTGGGTAAAGAATTGGATCGAATTACAACTTTGGAACCGTTCGGGCGGGATCACCGCCGAGCCATTATAACTTCCGCCCCAGTTTCACTTTTGGGGGAATTTGGATTTTTATTTTGGTACGTATCCTTTCGGAATCAAGTCGGACGTAGTTCAAGGAAACATTTTTTTAATAACACTTTCAGGTTCCAAATAGGGTAATAAAAGAAGAGTAACCGGCTCAAACGGGTTTGCAAAGGGTAGATAGTGTTTGGGTAGCGAGAATAAAAGCCTTTGTCATCCCAATCGGACAATGTTATTGCTGCCGAAAGTTTAAACATAGTACCTTTTTACTGCATCCACATTCACAACCGCTTCAGGATCATCTCCTTCGACATCTCCCAAGTATAATGCCCCTCTTGGAAATTTCTTTTTGAATATATACGGGCCTTTCCAATTAGGAGCAAATTTTCCTTTCGCTTCCTGATGATGGGGAAGAATGCGCCTTAATATGAGCTACCCACTTCGAAATTTCTGGGTCACACTTTCTTGTTGTAAGCGCGGGCCATTCTTTGTTGGTACAATTGCCCGTGGCAGACCGCAGCCATTCGCTTTTCATCAATCAGGGTCAACTGTTCCAGACGGATCTTTACCCACTCACTATCTTCAATTTCAACTTTAACAATGATCCAGAGAGAGGGGATTTCAACTTCCGTGGGCATTACGTCTTCAGTGCCATAGACCAAGAGGTAAGGGGTTGCTCCAACCGATGTGCGCACCGTAGTGCGATATCCCAATAATGCAAAGGGAAACTTTTCATGCCACTGTCTGGAGCTCTGAATCATCTTTCTCAAAATCTTCTTGATATTCTTGTTTGCTGCTTTGACGGCACCATGGGCTTTAGGCCGATAAGGAGTAGAGTTCCTATGCATTATTTTGAACTGCTCGTATATCTCTTCCATCAAGCGACTATTCAAGTTTGCAGCATTATCTGTGATAATAGTTGCAGGAATACCAAAACTGTAGATAAGATTAGAGTGCACGAAATATACCATAGCTTTCTTGGTGATAGATTTGAGAGTGATGGCTTCAACCCATTTTGTGAAGTAGTCAATGGCGACTAGTATGAATCTGTGTCCATTTGAGGCTTTCGGCTTGATTGGCCCAATGGCGTCCATGCCCCAAGCAACAAATGGCCAAGGCGTTGACATGGGGTGCAGTTCTATGGGAGGTGTATGAATCAAATCACCGTGCACCTGACACTAATGACATTTTCGAACAAAACTGAAGCAGTCTTTTTCCATGGTCATCCAGTAATAACCTGCTCGAAGGATTTTCTTTGCCAAAACATACTCGTTCATGTGGGGTCCGCACACTCCTGCGTGCACTTCATACATAATTTTTCTGGCCTCTACAGCGTCAACACATCTTAACAAGTTGAGATCTGGGGTCCTTTTATACAAGACATCACCACTCAAGAAGAAACCACTTGCGTGTCATCTAATGGTTCTCTTTCGGTCTCCACTGGCTTGCTCGGGGTATTCTTTAGTTTTCAGAAAGCTTTTGATGTCATGATACCATGGATGAATATTTGGCTTTGCCTCAACTGTATTACAATAACTGTGCCTTTCCTTGATTTAGATTTCCAAGGGATCAATGTGGGTATTGCCTGGGTAGGGCAACATCGAGGCTAAAGTGGCAAGTGCATCAGCTAGTTCATTGTGACAGCGAGGGATGTACCTGAACTCTATTGACTTGAATCGCTTGCTGAGATCTTGTACATGTTGCCGATAGGGGATAAGTTTGACATCTCGGGTCTCCCATTCTCCTTGAGCCTGTTGGATAATCAGATCTGAGTCTCCCATGATCAATAACTCTTCGACGCCCTGGTCGATTGCCATGTTTATACCCATGATGCAGGCTTCATACTCGGCAGTGTTGTTTGTGCAGAAAAACTGGAGACGGGTTGTGGCTGGGTAATGTTGACTAGTAGGTGAGATCAAGATTGCCCCAATTCCCACACCTTTTGCGTTTACCGCTCCATCAAAGAACATCTTCCAAGCACTAGTATCCTTAGATATTGCCTCGACTGAGTTTAACTCTTCATTCGGGAAGTAAGTGTTCAAAGGTTGGTATTCATCATCAATCGCGTTTTCACCCAAATGATCTGCCAACGCCTGGGCTTTCATTGCCGTGCGAGTGACGTAGACTATGTCAAATTTTGTGAGAAGGATCTGCCACTTTGCTAATCTTCCCGTAGGCATTGGTTTCTAGAATATGTATTTCAAAGGATCCAACCTGGTTATAAGGTAAGTGGTGTAGGCTTGCAGATAATGTCTCAACTTCTGAGTGACTCAAGTTAAGGCATGGTAGGTTCTTTCCAATAGAGTATACTTAGCTTCACAGCTGGTAAACTTCTTGCTTAGATAGTAGATTGCATGCTCTTTCTTTCCGGTTACATCATATTGCCCGAGGCCACAGCCAAAAGAGTTTTCCAAGACTGTCAGGTACAAGAACAGAGGCCTCCCTGGTTCAGGTGGGACCAATACCGGTGGATTGGACAAATACTCTTTAACCTTATCAAAAGCTTCTTGACATTCATCTGTCCATTTGATTACCGCATCTTTTTTCAACAACTTGAATATGGGTTCACACGTGGATGTCACCTGAGCGATGAACCGGCTGATGTAGTTCAATCTACCCAACAAACTCATAACATCCTTCTTGGTTTTCGGTGGAGGCAAATCTCGAATAGACTTTATCTTTGTTGGGTCTAACTCGATGCCCCTCCGACTAACGATGAATCCCAAGAGTTTGCTGATGGTACCCCAAATGCACATTTGGCTAGGTTCAACTTCAAATCATATTTGTGCAACCGCTCAAACAATTTTCTCAAGTCCCGAACATGGTCGTCCTGAGTCTTGTATTTGATAATCACGTCATCCACATACACCTATATCTCTTGATGTATCATATCATGAAAAATAGCGGTCATGGCCCTCGTGTAGGTTGCCCCAGCATTCTTCAAACCAAACGACATGACTCTGTAACAGTATGTACCCCAATGTGTGGTAAAAGCTATCTTTTTACATCTTCTTCATCCATCAACACCTGGTGATACCCTGCGTAACAATCCACGAAGAACTGTATCTCATGTTTGGCGCAGTTATCAATAAGGATGTGGATGTTCGGCAAAGGGAAGTTATCTTTGGGACTTGCCTTGTTTAAATCTCTGTAATCCACACACACTCAGATTTTTCCGTCTTTCTTTGGCACTGGAACTACATTGGCTAGCCACGTGGTATACCTAACTACAAGAATCACCCTTGCTTTTATCTGTTTTGTGACTTCTTCTTTGATCTTGTCATTGATGTCAGTTGTAAACTTTCTTTACTTTTTGCTATACAGGGGGATAAGTCGGCAACTTATGAACCACCAAATTAACACTTAGCCCTGGCATGTCATCATATGACCAAGCAAACACATTTTTGAACTCAAACAGGAGTTGGATTAAGGCGTCTTAGGTTTTTTCGTCAGTGTGAATGCTTATCTTGGCTTCCCTAATTTCTTCAGAACTACCCAAATTAACCGGCTTTGTATCATTTAAGTTCGATTTAGGTTTATTCTCAAATTGTTCCAATTCTTGATTTATTTCCCTAAAAGCCTCTTCTTCATTGTATTCCAGTTCTTGGTTCATTATGTCACAATTAGACAGCGTGTTTGGATCTGGGCATGAAGTCCGCAAGCATGTCATATTATTTAAAGCCGCATTATTAGAACTGAAAGAAGAAATAAAAGAGAAAAATAACAAAGTGAGAAAGAATAAAGAAAGATGAACGATGAATTATTGATTTCATTTCTTTGAATTTGAAGATAACAGGGTTTACCTTGGAAATTAAAAGATAGGAAACTAAAGAAAACATCCGAGTTACACCCTAGAATTACTCGAGATACATAAAAAGTAGCAGGACAAGTCTACCGAGACTTCCGCCTGATTGGGAATGGAGTAGCCTTCCAATTCTGCAACTTGGCATCAGGTCCCATATACAGCACCTCAGCGGTGTTTGAGCCCTCTCCTTTCTGGACCATGTGGGTTTCATATAGTATCTTTCTCATTGCCCCACAAATCTCTTTAATCTCTTAGGTTGTAAAGGCCTAATCTTCCTCTTCTTCATTGTACTTCAGCTTGATAAATGTTCTGTACAGATGCGGCACCGACTGAGGCAAGACCCAACCATTATTCGTTTTATCATCTGTCCATCTTACATCAGCTGGAGTGGGTAGGAAACCTACCCCAAAGAAATTTTCACTAGCATGCAGGGTGATAGGTTTAGATATTCCTTGCAATAATTTTCCGAGCCCCTTCCCCGGTTTGAAGCCATGTTTGATCATTTGTTTGGCCACCATGATTGATGCATTAGAAAGAAAGGGTTGAGGGCAAGGGTTTCCCTCTTTGTACTAGTCTACGACCACAATTTCAAAGGCCTGATAAACTATATGCTCACTCCCCTCTCTTGCTTCAAGACATGGGACTGATGGGTCCCGATAAATTGATTGCTCATCTTCCCCGTGGACCACAATCTCTTGATCCTCATGCTCAAACTTTACCATCTGGTGAAGAGTAGAGGGTACAGCCCCTACTGCATGAATCCATGGCCTCCCCAAAAGAAAGTTGTAGGATGTGTCCATATCCAGAACCTGGAAGGTTACTTCAAAGTCTATTGGGTCGATGGTTATAATCATATCGATCACTCCAATTGTGTCCCTTTTTATACTATCGAAGGCCCGTACACAGACATTGTTGGGTCGAATTCTTTTGGTCCCGATTTTCATGCGCTGTAGAGTTGAGAGTGGGCAGATGTCTACCCCGGAGCCTCCATCAACATAACCCTTTTCACGTAGTACCCCCCACATTTGACTGTTAGGTGCAGGGCTTTGTTATGTGCGGCCCCTTCTGGGGGCAAGTCATTTTTGCTGAAGGAGATCTGGTTGATTGCGAAAAATCTTTCTACCATTCTCTCCAATTGCTCTACAGATGTCTCAAAAGGCATATATGTTTCTTTAAGGGTCTTGATCAATACCTTCTGATGTTCGGTAGAGTTCATAAAAAAAGGAGACTTGTTCGGGAGATTTTCGAAGCTGGTCGATTACCTCATAATCCACCATTTTCATCTTTTGAAAGAAGGCCTCCGCTTCTTCGGCACTCACGGGCTTCTAGATGGGAAGTGCTTTTTAGTGGCGTTGTTCACCTCTTCTAAATTGGAATACTTTTCAACAGGGTTATTTTCTTGAACTTCTCCTGAGATTTCTTTTCCCTTATAGGTCATCATCGTTTTGTTGTAGTTCCAAGGCACAGTGGTAGGATCTGTCATGGGCTTCTATGGCGTGCGTCCAATAACTACGGGCTCATTCAACCTCGGTGGATTAATTATCCCCTGCATCACATAAGCTCCCTTGGGCACATATAGTTGGTTTGTCTTGTTCAACTGGAATCTCCTGGGAGGACTCAATGTTATCTGCTTTTCCTTGCGGCCTCGAGGGACATAGAGAACAATATATTTGGAAGGCGTTGGCCCAGTTTCAACTTTAACTTTCTTCTCCGACTTTGGAGGGGTGGTTTTGTTCTTTTTCTCCCCTTTATCTTGCTTTGGAGTAGCTTTTGGTTTCTTTTCCACATCAGCGATGGCAATGATGGCCTTCAACGCTGGGTCAAATTCCTTGTCCTCACAAATCATTCCGATTACTGGCCCATTGTTATGTGCCGGTAGTGGGTTGTTAGTCACATTGGGAATATCTTCATCCCTTAACACTATCTTCCTTTGTTCTATCAAGTTCTCCACAGCTCTATTTAGAGTCCAGCAATCATCCATGTCATGCCCTTCTGCCCCTGAGTGATAGGCACATCGAGCACCAGCTCTATAAGCGGGTGATGTTAGGTTTTGCCTGGTTTGAGGAAAAGGCTATAACAGACCCATTTGAACAAGCTTTGGAAACAGGCTGGAGTAGGATTCGCCGATTGGTGTAAAATTTGGCCTCTTGGGTGGTTCACGAGGGTGGAAATTATTTTTTGGAGGCCGGGGGTTGTAGTGGGTTTGGTAAGGAGGCTGGTTTCTAGGAAGTTGAGCTTGGTTCCGGTTGGCTTGTTGTTGTGGCCGGACATAAGGTTGAGCATTCATGACGGGGTATGGTTGAGGAGCATAGGCCACGTCTTGGTGGGGGTAATAATGTTGTGGGGTTCTTTCTGAGAAAAGGGATCTGGGAGTACGGCGTTTTCTTGCACCCGACGCTGCCATGGATGTTTCTTCCTTTTTTTTCCCTTCTCTACTCCTCCAGACCCACCCTGAATGCCTTGGGAGGTAGCTCTGATAGCGGATTGTCTTAGAATTCGACCCGTTTTCAACCCATTTTCAACCATTTCGCCAATCTTGATGGCTTCAGGGAAGAGTTTACCTATTGCGAACATCATATTTTGGAAGTAGTCAGCTTCCTAGGCTTGGAGAAAAACTGTGACCATTTTAATATCATCCATCGGAGGCTTTACTCTAGAGGCCTGCTCACACCATTTAACCGCGTACTCTCGGAAGCCTTCCGAGGATTTTTTCTTCAAGTTTGTCAATGAATTCCTATCTGGAGCAATATCAATGTTGTACTGGAACTGCCTGAAGAAATCTCTAACAACATCATCCCAGATGTACCAACGGGATATATCTTGGTCCATGTACCACTCAGATGTGATACCAACTAGACTTTCTCCAAAATAGGCCATGAGGAGTTCTTCCTTTCCACCGGATCCTCGTAGCTGGTTGCAATATCTCTTGAGATGAGCAATAGGATCACCGTGCCCATCGTACTTCTCAAATTTTGGGGTTTTGAATCCCAATGGTAGGCTTTACATGAGGGAACATGCATAAGTCGGCATAGGATACACTTTTCTGTCCACTCACGCCTTGTATGCTTTTGAGACTCTATTCCATACTCCTCATCTTCCTTACAATCTCTTCTTTCTCAGGAGTTTTGGTGGTGTTTTCTTGCCCCACAGTGAACTCAAATTGGGGTGGCTGAGGATAAGTATAAGTGGGAAACTGAGGAGGTTCCATTTGGAAGGTGAGTGTTTGGAAGATGAAAGCTGAGGGGTCAAAACTGGGCCTAGACAGTGTAGGATGTGTCGTGGTCGAGCATGGGGGAGCGATGAAGATATTTGAAGTTGCACTGGGCATTAACACCTGGGGCGAACCTCATAAGGTGCTCCCACAAAATGAGCCGAGATAGTTGGGTGTCCTAGTGGTGTATTTGGGTGACTGATCGGGACAGTAAAGGCACCACTTGCTCTAGGAAAAAGTTTGGGGAATCCCGGGATTGCGCTTGGTGGCTCTCTTCCATTTGCCCAAGCGTCCCACATTTCCATAACCCGAAGATGTAGGATCTTGTTTTCTTCGGCAACTACCGATTCTGAGGTCGGGATGCTTGAGATTGGACTATCATCCATGATGGGAATTGTTGGCAGAGTCATTTCTAACGATATTTCAATGCTCCCCTTTGATCTCGTAAAGTATGGGTGCGAAGCCAGATTACCACAAAAACCAACCACCGTTCTATAAAAACCTGTACTGGAGTAACAGCAACAAATGGTTTGTTTGAAACAAATAACATATAGGCAATCGCACGATGGGGTGTGATGCACCTATACAGTTAAATGTGTTTTCTACATGCTTTGCAACGGTTGCATGCTTCATCCAGGCTTTACTTATTCTTTTCATTTTTCTTCTTTCCATGTCCACTCTCTTTTGTTTTTTTTTGTTTTTTTTCTTTTATCACTTTTTCTGGTTATGGTCGAATCCTATAGAGATTTCCTACGTATCATAACCCCGCATGAATCAGACCGAGCGTAGTTCTGCAAGATAAGTGTAAAAATAATAGAACATTTTTTGGTTTTTTTTCAAATTTTCATAAAAAGTAAATGCTTTGACTACAATGACTCAAAAACTAACAGACTCAAAAAGGATATTAATAGACTCTGATGAAAAATACATACTCAAAAACAAACTAACATACTCCTATAGAAAGAAAGTACAAACTCTAAAACAAACTGACAGACTTCAAAAAATCACGAATGCATTAATGCTCCTGGGGCCCGTGGGACATCATTCGGTCTCGCCGCGGGCTTATATGCGAGATCCCCTTGTAGCCGTTCCAAATCACTCATTATCTAGCGGATGAATGTCATCACTGCAACGAAGAAGGTGGTTCGGGTCATATCCTCAGACGCTTGGCATTTTGTGACAATATAGTCGGCAATAGCCCTAATCCTTTCTTGGATCCTACCCTTTTTCCTGAAGTAGCCGCCCGATTTGTTGATTCCTAGCTTCTAACACCTGATTGTCGTGATAGTTTTGATTTTGCAGCTGTTGTATTTCTTCCTCCATATGACCCATTAGAGAATAACAATGTTCCCTATCAACTTTAAAGTCTTTGGCCTGCTGATCATTTTGTTCTCAATGGTGATGACCCTTCTCTTCAACCCCGCAACCTCATCATCGTATTTCTCTTTTAGCTGTTTAAACAGGCGCACTCGTTCTTCTGCATTCTTAGCCAATTTTGTTTGAGCCCTGGCTAATTCACCTTATGTTTTGTTCAAATCAAAACCATACTCATCCACTTTCTGCCTAAGGTTCTTTATAAGCTTTTCATCCTTTGTACTCCTTATTGGATTTTTTGCTGCTGTTTTCATTTTCTGAATTTGGGCTCAAAGGGCCTCATTTTCTTTGGCTAGCCTTTTCTTTTCACCCTCATCCGCCAAGGCTTGCAAACCATTCTCGAACTGAAGGTCTTTGACTTGCTTTTCTAGCCTGCTTATGGTGGCTCTGTACTCATTCTCCTTAGCCAACCAAGCAGACTGTTCTTGTGATGCCTCGACAAATTCCTGAAGATGGGTTCTTTTGGCCAGCCTCCCAAACTCAATTTCCCTTCTATACCAGGCAAGATACCCTGGTGAAACTTCACCTTTGGATCGATCACGTACACAAGTATTTGCCGTCAAGTATTAACACTCGCTCCAAATCTGGCGGATTGCTGCTTCATGAAACTGGCTATTAGGACCAATTTTGACTACTTGAGCACTAAGATCTTCATCTTTTGGAACTATTTGGTATCTCCCCAGTTGTCTCAAAACCCGATACGGGGCATAAGGTTGGATACTCTGAGACCCATCAAGAGGAAATGAGGCCCGATAACTGGCATGTATATGATCTCATCCACATGCAACCATCCAAACGTCCACTCTATTTGGTTTGTGTTAATGGAGCGGAGGTGTGATACCTATTCTACGACCCCCTCTCGCAAGTTGATCCCATCAACCCTCGTATAAAATTCCTCTATGCAGATCTTCTCTATCAACCCATAACTCATGTATTGAGGACGATGGCATAGATGTTCAATCATCCACATCTGTAGCAACAAGTTGCACCCCTAAGTCTCCTCCGGCTTTGCAGGTTGTGAGAGCGCGGAAGATTTCAGCTACTATCATAGGTGTGAGGGTGCTTTTGGCCTGACTAAGCAAAGTGCTGACAACCCCAGCTATTTGGATGTCGATATTTCCATCTTTCCTGGGAAACACCAGAAGTCCCAAAAAGACCACCATAAAAGCAAAACACATGTGTTCTTCCTATTTGAGATGGTTCCCTTTGCTATAAATTTTGTTTTTCGGATTCTTAAACCCTTATATGTGATCGTATCTCTGATATATAAATTGCGTAGCGGAAAACCTGGCTGCCAAATCTGGGTTGTGGACCCCCTACTTATCTTTAAAGAGTCTAGGAATTTGTGAACAGGGACAGCTCTTGGAGCAATCAAGTACTGGTGTCTCATAGGAACTTTAAGACCCCCAATATATCCGGCTATTTATTCCAGTGTCGGGGTAAGTTCAAAATATGAGAAATGAAATACGTCGTGGGCCGGGTCCCAGAATGTAACCAACGCCTTTATGATGCCACCCCTAGGATTGATCTTCAACAACCCGGTGAGACCTCCCAAGTATAGATTGACCTTGTCTTGCCCTGATTTACCCAGATCATCCCACCACATATGCAATTCCAAAGGGGTCTTGTTCATGACTGTTATTGGGAAATTCTGAATCGTGCTTATTCTGCACATTTATTAGGGTGCTTAAGCAAAAAATCATGATTCATTTGACACAAAAACAAAGTTGACACTTTTTTTCAGAATTTCATTTCAAAACTAAAAACCCGGCTTTGCAAATACAACCTTTCAGTACTTCCAGGGAAAGATTTTAAGGTTGTGCTTGCTAACCGGCCAAAAATTTGAAAAAGAGACCAAAGGCGGTTGTTCTTGTGAAAGCAGCCTTCCGGTGTCCCTTTGAGGACGTTCGGCTATTTTTGACAAGAATGGCATCACCTTACCTATTTACTACAAAGCAATAAAATTTTGGTTCTTTTTGGCTATTTTTGCAAAAGGGAAGTTGGACCTGATAGGGGGTTGCCTATGTATCCCACCTCCGGTGAGAATCAAATTGGCGTAGTTCAGTCAGATTTGACACACTAAAAATAGAGAAAAGAGATAAAACGTTTGAAACCAAATTCTTTCTTCTTCTTTTTTCAAAATTTTGGCAGAGTTTCGTCTTATTTTGGAGACGAGATTTTTCAAAAAATAGGTAATCAACTCTCTCATACCTTAATTTTATTTTCCAATTCCTTCCCTATTCTAGCAACCGATCAACATGCAACCCGAAGCAAAGAATTGTACAAGTAGCATATAAAATATGCATCAGGATGGTTTTTTTATTTCGGGTACACTTGTTCTAGACGGACCCAACCCCTGTGTTGAGTCCCCTAAGTCAAATGCACATGATGCAAACAAGAATTCCTACTAGGGATCCGACATGAGGCTGAGTTATTCTAAGTTCAAAACCTGGGTATGTGTTCTAGACTGTGTACCCGAACGGACAACTGAGCCAAGGAGGGGGATACGTACCGAGAACCAAAAGGCCATCCGGCTTAGTAACTTGTCGGAGCCTCTTTCTTATTTCAAGGTATGACACTAATAGAATAGGGAGTCTCGACCAGCGAGCACATCCCCGAAGATGAGAAGAGAAGGGTTTCGTAGTAATTTATATACAGTTTAGGCAATATCAAAGCGGTAAAAAGTGGCATTTAGCACATTAGGCTCAAACATGTACAAAAATCAGATAATAAATAAAGAAAAATATAACAATTATTCTAAGCTCAAATTCTTAAACTCTGAACTAAAGTTCTGGGTTTGAATCCTCAGCGGAGTCGCCAGAGCTGTCACACCTCCTTTTTACACACCATCCCGAAGGATAGTATATAAGAGAGTTTTTCCAATTTAGGTGACATTATTCGAAATAGGATTATTTATTTATCAGAGTCGCCACTTGGGATAGTTTATTTGGTGTCCCAAGTCACCAGTTTATTTTAAATCCCAAATCAAGGAAATTTTGACTTTCCTTTTGAAGTCTACAAACCAGAAATTCTGAATAAGGAATTATGTTAACCCGAGGGGAGGTGTTACTAAGCCTCAAATTTCGTGGTTCTAGAACAGTTGCTCAATTATTATAATTGGCCCATTATCTGATTTTAATACATGTTCTAGCCTATGGTGCAATTTTGAAACCTTTAACTGCTTTTACTTATTTTTAAAGAAAGTTGCAACGTCATTTTAAAATATGTCTTGAACCGCGTCATATAAATGGACCTGCAGTCTGTAACACATTCTATATAAAATTGTTGTAATTTGGATTTGGGTCACATAAATGTGCACTCGAGTTTAGGAAGGTAATATTATTAAATATATGTGCCTAAAGCAACTACGCATCTTCAACTTTGTGAGGGCCATGGAAATTTACTAAATAGCACACCTCGAGTTCTAAGAATGTTTTAAAAAAAGAAATCATTAAATGAGGGCCACGCATTTGATATTTCATTTGGCGTGGCGCACCTCGATTCTATTTTTAAAGGATATTCAAGCTAAAATTCGGAGGGCCATAACTATTTTGTATTATCTAACACGGCTCACCTCCAATATAATTAATGGGCTTAATTTGTTAAATGCTAAATGCAATTAAAGGTTTCATTCAAACTAACTAAAGGCTCAGATGAAGAAGAGTTAATTATTTTAAGCAAGGGGCCGATCCAACACAAATAAACCAATGGACCAATGAGAAGAAAGTAATCTGAGTCCCATTCAGAAGAGACTGTCATGCTTGGGCCCAAGGATGAGCCCAAATTCATAACCTCGCTGC
Organism: Nicotiana glauca; assembly: GCA_026770625.1. Classification (NCBI taxonomy): domain Eukaryota; kingdom Viridiplantae; phylum Streptophyta; class Magnoliopsida; order Solanales; family Solanaceae; genus Nicotiana; species Nicotiana glauca. The sequence goes on along the minus strand of MU698763.1, from coordinate 113,654 downwards.
TTCTGAGTGAAATACTCAGCATCGAGTCTCCACATTGCACAAATAAACGCCTGAGGCGACAAATACTCAGACGTAAATTCAGAAGGCCAAACATTGAGACTAATACATGTGTAAATGAACTTTAGAATCATTTTTTACTTATTAATGGGCAATTATATGGCATTTTAACAACAAAAGCAATACAGATTTGAAAGCAATTGAAAGTCCTATTTTAATAACTAGTTGTAAGCCATCTTTATATTTCAATTCTCCAGACTAGATTGAAATACAAATTTGAAGACTTAAATCTTAAACAAATCTCATATGAATTGAGCCTTACACAGTAAACTAACAACTGCTCATTTTCAACCAACCTAAAACATAAATCTATATCAAAAGGCACCAACTGATTTCGACCAACACCAAACAAAATCCAGGATTCATAAAATATCCATATACAAGAATTCAGGAGTGACAAGAGTTCAATCATTACAACTAGAACACATCTCTAACAAAACTACTAAAAGGCAACACCAAATATGCATCTACAACAGCAGTAGAATCTGTACAACCTCAGCAATCAAAAAGCCATTCGAACTCAATAAGTTACTATTAACTCTAATCAACAGGACCCGCATATTATTCATTTTAGATACATAGGAACATAAGCAAACTTAATATTTAGCATAACAAGCTAACATTTACAAAGACAAAGGATTTAAATAGCAAACTAAGCACATGAACAGCATACACGACTGAACATCAAACTCCAAACTTCCATTTTTCATTTCACTTTCAACTTGATGATCACATTATGCAGGTTTCAGAATATGTACCTGGAAATTGCATAAAGGAAAAGAAGTGAGGGCAACAAACAGCTACAACAGTAATGTAACAAGGTCCAGTAACAACAAAACCCCAAATTCCAAATAAAAGAGATATGAAGCAAGCAAAACCATTCTCAATCGAACAACAACCCAAGAAAATTCAGAACCAGACTTTAAATCAGATTCAATCCATTCTATAAACCCCAAATGAACCAGAAAATGCTTCAGGATTAGAAAACTTCAGGAAATCACCAAAGAAGAACCAATGGAACAGTATTTTTACTTGAAAATATTCAACTGCCTTGCTATTTTTTGGATTTTTTTTAGCTCTCCAAATCTGAATTGAGCTTTCTTTAGCAATTCCTTTATAGGAAAGCTATTAGGGCAGCCTTAAAGTGTTCAGTTTTGCATTTGAGCCCTTTGTGAATTTTTATTTTTGCTTAAAAGTCCTTGAATTACTGACTTGCTTGCCAAGCAAGTCTGTTTTTAGCTTCTAAGAAGCTTCTTCAAGTGGTTACCAAAAGATTTCCTAGATGAACTACCCAATTTACCCCTAGTTACCCCTGAACCTCATATTTGTTATGGGTCAAGTTGACCATGGGCTGACCCATTTAGAAATCCAGCCCAAACCATAAGCCTGAGCCTAAAAACATGAACCCCATCCCAAGTACAAACAGATTAACTAAGGAGAAACAAAACAAAACAATTCGAATAATTTCAAAATTCAACTAATGAACTAGAATTGATAAATCGTAACTAACCCAATTAACATACTAATTAAAGGAAAGGGTTTCTTAAAACTAAAATGCATCATAGAACTAAACTCAAGCAAAAGAAAAATAGAAACAAAATCCAGAAGAAGAGACTGAAATAGAAGATAGAAACACCAACGTGGGAAAACTAGGGAACAAAGAACAAAAGAAAAGCTGGAAATACCGAAAAAAATGCCTTGAACCGTGAAAGATGGTGATGGACCTTTGACTTCTCACGTTCTTGGGTCAATCTGAGGCTAATAGTGGGTTTTTCATCAAAACACACAAATAACCTTATGATGAACCTAAAACTTCGAAGAAACCCCGACTTGGAAAGTTTGAAATTTTTAGGGTCAAGTTCTGATTCAAATTCGAGAAGCTCCGGGGTGATTCGAGGGAAGAGAGTGACAAATTTGGGACGAGGAAGGATTGAGGGTTCCTTGGTATTAGTTTGGGGTTGATTGGTCATGGCGCCTCCACCGGAGAACATCGTGGCTTCGCTAGGGTTTCGGATTTGATCTAAAATTTGACGAGTTCTGGGTGGATTTGAGGATTTGGGATGTGGAGGTGGAGGAGAGTATGGGGTGTTAATTTGAGGGCGATTAGACGTCGGCCGGTTGTTTTAGGGCAGATCTCGGTGGAGCCTCTGAGGGGTATTGATAATAGGTGAATTTGACTATAATCACGCCCTAAATAATCACATTTTTATGTTGTTTTGATGATATATATGATGACAAAATGTTCTTAGTAGTGTTTTTCATGAATTGTAGGTACAAAATGGGTAAAGAAGGCTAAGGAGCAATTTTG
>MU698763.1:72334-106577 GCA_026770625.1 Nicotiana glauca | reverse complement strand
TAGGTTGACTCTCTGTGGATTCGACCCTGGGCTTAATACTTGGGTTTTATTTGCAACGTCCGCAGAATCCTATTTAGAGGATATACATTGGGCGTAATCGGGTATGTGTGAGATATGATTGAGGGGGTTGGGGGGTGTTTAGGACAGTTTTATATTTAGGATGCCCTAGTTCTCAGGCATTTTGATTGAGGAACCTCGACAGCTCAAATCTATTTTGTAACGACCCAACCGGTCATTTTGAGAAATTAAGCTACGTTCAATGGTAAAAAGTCTGAAACAGTTTCATAATATGGGTATCGACTTGCGTGCATGGTGGAATTCGGCTTTCGGATGGTTTAGAGTCAAATTGGAAGAAGGAACCTTGTTTTGGAAGTTTGAACGGAGAAATTGACCAGAATTGGACTTTTGTGTAAATGACCCCGGAATGGGTCATGGATGATATCAATAGCTTTGTATGGTAATTTTTGACTTAGGCGCGCGTCCGTATTTAGATTTGGATGTCCGTAGAGTGAATTGAGGCATTTCGGCAAAAATTGAAGTTGGAAAATGAAGAAGTTTGACCCACAGTTGACTTATGGGATATTGGGGTCGGAATATGATTCTGAGAGTTGAAGCAGCTCCGTTGTGTTATTTTGGACTTGTCAGCAAAATTTGGCATCATTCCGAGTTGAATTGATAGGTTTTGGCATGAGATTCGATATTTGAAGATTTGGAAGTTCATAAGCTTGATTTTTGGTTTGATTCATCGTTTCGATGTTGTGTTGTGTGATTGGGAACTTTGATCGAGTCTGTGTTAGGTAATATAACTTGTGTGTGTGATTAGAAGGGGTCCCAGGAGCCTCGTGTGTGCTTCGGATGGACCACAGATCTTTTTCTTCCATTTTTTGAACTGTTGAAACTGCTGCTTCTCATATACTTCTATGCGATCGCGGAGCTTCTTCTGCGATCGCGATGCCTTATTTTGACCACCTAGAAATTTCCTCTTCGCGTTCGCATAAATCCTCCCGTGTTCGTGAAGCCCAGCTTACTTCCTCTTCTCGTTCGCATAAACTACCTCGCGTTCATGTACCTTTGCTAAGTCTGCTCTTCGCGGACTCTTTCACGTGTTCGCATAGAGCAACTTCTGTACATTGATATTTTCCTTCAACGCTTTCGCATTCATGCTTCCGCGGAAGCACCGCTTTTCTCTTCTCCTCGTTCGCGTTCACATCATCGCGAACGCAATGTACATTTCTGGGCCTTCTTGAATTCCCTCTACGCGGTCGCGACCATTATTCCGCGATCGCGATGAACAAAACACTGGCAGATAGATTTAAATCCCAGACTCAAGGGTTTCACCATTTTTATCACAATTTGACTTCTAGAGCTCGGTTCTTGGCAATTTTTGAAGAGATTTTTACCTGGACGTCTTGGGTAAGTGCTTCTCACTCGATTTAGATCAATTTCCGTGAATCTCCTCTTAATTTCATCCTTTAATTTCAGATTTTGAATGAAAAATGGGTAAAAACTTCATAGACCAAATTATTGAGTTTTGAGGGGGTGTTTGACCTCCGAATTGAGAGATTTTTGTAGGGTTAGACTCGTGAGAGTACGAGGGTTCTGAAAATGTTAAATTCATCTAATTCTGAGACGTTGGCCTGAGGGGCATTTTTGTCATTTAGCCTATTTTTGCTCTTTAGCTTTGAATTAAATAGTAGAATCAGTTGCTTGAGATGTTATTTACAATGTGTGATTTAATTGAATAGATTTGGGCCATTTGGAGTCGAGTACTCGTGGCAACAACGTGGTTGCTAGTTGATTTTAGTTGGTTCAAGGTATGTATCTTGCCTAACCTTGTGTAGGGGACTTCCCCTTAGGATTTGAGTCTTCTTTGTTAATTGTATTCCTTATACGCGAGGTGACGAGTGCATGCTCGGATTTATTTGTGGAAAATTGCCTCTTTTAGGCTCTTAGATCCTTGTAATCACCGAATATGAAGTTGTTCTTGATACGATTGAGTTTCCTGTTATTAGTTTCACCTCTACATGACTTACTTGGAATTTATCTGCCCTTTTTGGTTATTCTTGTTGCCTAATTGACTTTTACTTGTTTAACTGTAGACATTTACCCTTCTATAGTCACACTATCATTCCTAACTGCTTGTCTTTATCTAGAAAGCATTATTATTATCTCTCGTGTAATTAATTGGTCTTAATTGGAAAGGAGTTAGACATCCTACGTTTAGTTGATATTTCCTTAATTGTTATTATTTTATTCATGTTAACTTCCTTGTTGTTCAACTGAGTATTATGGAATCGTTGTTTAATATTATTTCTCCCTTATTGAGTTGTTCTTATTGCTCTTAGTATTTCTTTGTTACAGTTATTCCTTATGAGTTAGTTGTGCCGTCTTTTGGTGAACGGAAACACCTAAGTTTATTCTCTTGCTTTGTTCCTGTATATATTATCATTTTTTGTGTGGTACTTGAGACTGTGATGCACGAGGTTTCTGTCGTGCGGTTGTTGATACTATGATGCACGAGGTTTCTGCGGTGCGGCTGTTGGTGCTGTGATGCACGAGGTCTCTGTCGTGTGGTTGTTATTGAAGGGTTGCACGAGGTCTTTTCCGTGCTATTATTGCTATTGATGTTTTGCACATGCGACGTAATAAGGCAGGATATGTTATATGCTTATATGTGGGTTGCGCATGTGGCAGAATAAGGTGGGAACATTGTGATGCACGTATGGAGAAATAAGGCGGTGCCTATTATATTATTATTTGCACGCATGGCATAATAAGGTGGGCTATGTCAGGGGTTGATTGTAAAGAATTGTGATAGCCTGTGGAGGCATTCCTATTTGTTTAATATTGTGATTGTGGGTTCTTTACCTGTATCAGCTTTACCATTTGGAAGTTGTGAGGAAACATCGTACGTGCGGTCCGTTCTCCTTTTCATGTTTACTAGTTGGTAGAATTTTTGTTAAAAACACTTGCACAATCATACACATAGTTAGACACCCCATTAGAGGTGAATTCCTCCCGATTTTGCTAAGGGTGGAAATACACCCTCGTTCATCCATTATATATGTGAGACTGGTCCTAGTTACCGAGTTAGTTGTTAGCATGACCATGAGATTGATGGGGCACAGGATGCCAAGTGTTAGATTTTAGATACTGGGTATTTTTATGAGTTGTGGTTTGTCAGAGATTTTTGGTAAAATTGTGGGAAGAGTTGAATAAGACCTTATGTGAACATCATTGTAGGATATGAGTTATTGAGTCGTTTTTCCCTAGTTGTGTTGTGGCCTTAGGATTTGGATTATGATTCCACCGTCATTTCGTATCGTCATTTATCATATTCTCATTGTTACTTGTTGTCCTTTTTCCTTATTGTGAATTGTAGCATTTTTAGTCATTCATGCAGACTTTACGTATTTATATATCGGTTCCATTATTCCTATGATTATACTGTTTATTTGGCCGGTAGTTGCCTTGACTGTTCCTCATCACTACTCCACCGAGGTTAGTCTTGATACTTACTAGGCACCGCCGTGGTGTGCTCATGCTACACTTCTGTGCATTTTTGTTGTGCAGATACAAGTACCCCCACTCAGTTTTGTCCGCCTTGGAATGAGGCGTATCGGTAGAGACTATGAGGTATATCTGCTACGTCTGCAGACCGAGGAGTCCCTTTCTAGCTTTCTGTAATAAGTGTAGCTCTTTCAGTATTTCTCCTTTGTATAGATATTCTTGAGTCAGAGCCTCTTATGTATCCCTTAGCTTGTCATTTGTGAGATTCTGGGTTTGGGGAATTTTCTTAGCTTCGAGAGCTGTTATTGTATGTGCTAAGCGGCACCCTAAATACTATTTATTTCACCAGTTCAGTTTTAATTATTCTTCCACAATTATGGTTATCTTCCACATTGTTAGGCTTACTTAGTCGTAGGGACTAGGTGCCATCACGACGTGTTCACGGAGGGCGAACTGGGGTCGTGACAAGTTGGTATCATAGTTTTAGCTTCATAGGAGTCACAAAACATAAGCCGGTTTATTAGAGTCTCGTGGATCGGTATGTAGACGTCTGTATTTATCTGCGAGAGGATATGTAACCGTTAGGAAAATTCCACTTCATTTGATTTCCCTGTCATGCGAGATTTTGACCTTCACAATCCTAAACCTCTGTCTTCTACTCCCTCACAGATGGTGAGGACATGTACTACCCGAGGTGATCAGGCACCCGCGCCCCTTGTTGCAGTCGTCGGTGGTCGGGGTCAGGGTAGAGGTCGATGATGCGCACGTGGTTCAGCAAGAGAACCTACGCGAGCTGCCGCCGAGGTACCACCAGTAGATCCAGTCGGAGTCCAGGCACCTGACACGCCTACTGCCACTACTACTCCAGCCCTTCAGGAGACTTTGGAACAGTTCATGAGTATGTACACCACTTTGGCTCAGGCAGAGTTGTTTCCCCTTGTTGCAGCCACATCCCAGGCCGGGGGAGGAGCATAGACTCCCGCCGCACGCACCCCTGAGCAGTGAGCGCATGTTGAGCAGGTCCCCAAGATTATTTCTGCATCGCCTGCAGCACCACTTAAGCCCGAGGGCATGGCAGCGGCTTCCGAGCAGGAGCCGATAAGACTAGAGAGGTTCAAGAAGTATAATCCTCCGGTATTCAGTGGATTTGCATTAGACAATGCCTTGGGGTTTCTTGATGAGTGTTATCGCATTCTCCGTACTATGGTTATCTCTGGATCAAGCGAGATTTCTTTCACTACTTTCCATCTTCGAGGAGTCGTCTATGATTGGTGGCGCACCTACGAGTTAGACAGCCCAGACGAGGCAGCTTCATTGACTTGGACCCAGTTTTGAAATATGTTCCCAAGAGAGTTTGTTCCTTAGAGCCTCAGGGATGCATGGCACGTAGAGTTTGAGTATTTGCGCTAGGGTGCTATGACCGTCTCGGAGTATGCTGTCCGTTACACCAGTTTGGCTAGACAAGCCTCAGCCTTGGTTTTTACTATTCGCGAGAAGGTTCGCCGGTTCATTGAGGGGCTTATTCCTAGCATCAGGTCCAGTATGGCCTGTGAGTTAGAGATGGATATTCCGTATTAGTAGGTGGTGAACATTTCTAGGAGGATATAGGGTATGCATGCTAGAGAGAGAGAGGGTAGGCAGGGTCATGAGAGAGAGAGCATACGAGATCAGGAAAGAGAGCTTGAGGAGGTGAGGAGGCCTCATAGACTGGTAAGATATACTGGTCCTTATTTTGGAGGTAGGGTGCGTCATGGTAGAGGTTTTGCGGGTCAGCCAGTTCAGTTCGTGTTTCAGGCCTTGCATGGTGACTCAGGTGCTCATGGGTCTCGGAGTACCCGTACCGCACAGTCTCACTGCCTCGTTAGCAGAGAGGGCGCTTTGAGTGTGGATATACTAGCCACATGGTGAGAGATTGTCCCAAACTTCGGACCGATGTGTCACAGCGGGATATTCAGACAGGTAGAGGGCGCCCAAGAGGGGGAGGCCCAGCTCATTGATGTGTTTCATATAGTAGGTTGAGGTCGGTGCGCTAGCTAATGTCATTCAGGTACGAATTTAGTTTGTTATAGAGGGGCACTGTCTGTAGTTCATCTCAGTTCTGCTTAACGGGGCGAGTTTCCTTGTTTGTTGTTCCATTTATGGGAGCGCTTCATGATTTGCACTATGTCTATGTGATTATCCTGTTGGGAGGTTCTATGAGTGATAACCATGTCTATCATCTGTTTCTAACTGCTGTCGAGAACTATAAGGCTAGTAGTAAATTCCTATTGTCTGTTTTGGTAGGTTTGATGTTACTTCTGAGTATTATTGGTTACGAGCTGTGATTTCTATGCTCCACCGGTGTGGGAGCCAGTCGTGTTGTAAATTGTAGACGAAGTTGATCTAGTGAGAGTCTTTAGATGGGTTGATGTGTGCCCTACTTGTGATTCAGTGGTAAGGGCGGGACCCTCGTGATTTTAGGTGATTTGATATGTTGAGACCGGGCTGTGTACCGTGGTGAGGGATATATCAGTATAAGATCCTTGTGAGCCTTTTGTATGTTTTCACTTTTTCTTGTTAGATGTTTTGTAAATTTGTGTTTTAGAAGAGTTTGTACTAGTTTGACTTTCTTGATAGTTCCCTTATATGTTTTTCCCTTCCCATATTCGTTCATTTTTGTCCTATACTTCTTGAGTTCTAGTTGTGGGGTGTGTACCCGTTGGTATTAGCTAAGATTTGGTTATTTGGCGGTTTTGTTATGTGGTTTTTGTGGTTATTATATCATCGCCAGTGTTGTGGAGGTTTGAAAAGAGTTCATATTGAGTATGAGGCTTGTGGCCGGTACGGATTTGATCTCAGGCAAGTAATGCTATCAGAAATGTTATTGTGGGCCTATGTGTGATGTGTCATGTTATATGGTTGTACCCTGTGTGTATTGGCATGAATTGAAATAGTTGGTTGAGACTGATACGTGATATGAATGTTGGATCGGGTCTTTTGGAAATGGATAGAAGGTGAGAATTCTGGCTTGAAGGTTGAGTGGTATTGCTAGAAAGGCTAAATTTCAGTTGCGATGGTGTCGTCATGCTTATGTGGATTGGGGTGACATGTGATCACCCGCGGGTGTATGTTGGAAGTGCGCACTCAGTGACTTGAGCATTTCGAGGTGAATCTTAGCACATTCGAGGATGAACGTTGGTTTTAAGAGGGGGAGGATGTAACGACCCGACCGGTCATTTTGAGAAATTAAGCTCCGTTCAGTGGTATAAGGTCTGGAACAGTTTCAAAATATGGGTATCGACTTGCGTGCATGGTGGAATTCGGCTTTTGGATGGTTTAGAGTCAAATTGGAAGAAGGAACCTTGTTTTGGAAGTTTGAACGGTAAAAAGTTGATCGGAATTGGACTTTTGGGTAAACGACCCCGGAATGGGTCATGGATGATATCAAAAACTTCGTATGGTGATTTTGGGCTTAGGCGTGCATCCGGATTCAGATTTGGAGGTCTGTAGAGTGAATTGAGGCATTTCGGCAAAAATTGAAGTTAGAAAATGAAGAAGTTTGACCCACAGTTGACTTTTAGGATATCAGGGTCAGAATGTGATTCCGAGAGTTGGAGCAGCTCCGTTGTGTTATTTTGGACTTGTTTGCAAAATTTGGCATCATTCTGAGTTGAATTGATAGGTTTCGGCATGAGATTAGATATTTGAAGATTTGGAAGTTCATAAGCTTGATTTTTGGTTTGATTCATCGTTTCGATGTTGTGTTATGTGATTGGGAACTTCGAGCGAGTCCGTGTTAGATTATATGACTTGTGTGTGTGTTAGACGGGGTCCCGGGAGCCTCGTGTGTGTTTTGGATGGACCACGGATCTTTTTCTTCCATTTTTTGAACTACTGAAATTGCTGCTTCTGATATCCTTCTACGCGATCGCGAAGCTTCTTTCGCAATTGCGATGCCTTATTTTGACCACCTAGAAATTTCCTTTTCTCGTTCGCACAACTCCTCCCACGTTAGTGAAGCCTGGATTACTTCTTCTTCGCGTTCACATAAACTACCTCGCGTTCTTGTGCTAAGTCCGCTCTTCGCATTCGCGGACGCTTTCACGTGTTCGCGTAGAGCAATATCTAGACCTTGATATTTTCCTTCAACGCATTCGCATTCATGCTTCCGCGATCGTGAAGCACCACTTTTCTCTTCTCCGCTTTTGCGTTCACATCATCGCGAACACGATGTACATTTCTGGGCCTTCTCGAATTCCCTCTAAGCGGACGCGACCATTATTCCGCGATCACGATGAACAAAACATTGGGCAGACAGATTTAAATCCCAAACTCGAGGGTTTCACTATTTTTATCACATTTTGACTTCTAGAGCTCGGTTCTTGGTTATTATTGAAGAGATTTTCACCTGGGCGTCTTGGCCAAGTGCTTCTTACTCGATTTAGACCAATTTCCATGAATCTCTTCTTAATTTCATCCTTTAATTTCAGATTTTGAATGAAAAATAGGTAAAAACTTCATAGACCAAATTATTGAGTTTTGAGGGGGTGTTTGACCTTTGAATTGAGAGATTTTTATATGGTTAGACTCATGAGAGTACGAGGGTTCTGAAAATGTTAAATTCATCCAATTCCAAGACGTTGTCCTGAGGGGCATTTTGGTCATTTTGCCTATTTTTATGCTTTAGCTTTGAATTAAATAGTAGAATCAATTGCTTGATATGTTATTTACAATGTGTGATTTAATTGAATAGATTTGGGCCATTTGGAGTCGAGTACTCGTGGCAAGAACGTGGTTGCTAGTTGATTTTAGCTGGTTCAAGATAAGTATCTTGTCTAACCTTGTGTAGGGGACTTCCCCTTAGGATTTGAGTCTTCTTTGTTAATTGTATTCCTTGTACGCGAGGTGACGAGTGCATGCTCGGATTTATTTGTGGAAAATTGCCTCTTTTTGGCTCTTAGATCCTTGTAATCACCGAACATGAAGTTGTTCTTGATACGAATGAGTTCCATGTTATTAGTTTCACGTCTACATGGCTTACTTGGAATTTATCTGCCCTTTTTGGTTATTCTTGTTGCCTAATTGACTTTTACTTGTTTAACTATAGACATTTACCCTTCTATAGTCATATTATCATTCCTAACTGCTTGTCTTTATCTGGAAAGCATTATTATTATCTCTCGTGTAATTAATTGGTCTTAATTGGAAATGAGTTAGACGTCCTATGTTTAGTTGATATTTCCTTAATTGTAATTATTTGCTTCATTTTAACTTCCTTGTTGTTTAACTGAGTATTATAGAATCGTTGTTTCGTATTATTTCTCCCTTGTTGATTTGTTCTTATTGCGCTTAGTATTTCTCTGTTACGGTTATTCCTTATGAGTTAGTCGTGCCGTCTTTTGGTCGGAAACACCTGAGTTGATTCTCTGCTTTGTTCCTGTATATATTGTCATTTGTTGTGTGGTACTTGAGACTATGATGCACGAGGTTTCTGTCGTGCAGTCATTGATACTATGATGCACGAGGTCTCTGTCGTGCGGCTATTGGTACTGTGATACATGAGGTCTCTGTCGTGCGGTTGTTGTTGAAGTGTTGCACGAGGTCTTTGCCATGATATTATTGATATTGATATTTTGCACATGCGGCGAAATATGGCGGGATATGTTATATGCTTATATGTGGGTTGCGCATGTGGCGGAATAAGGTGGGAACATTGTGATGCACGTGTGGCGAAATAAGGCAGTGCTTATTATACTATTATTTGCACGCGTGGCGTAATAAGGTAGGCTATGTCAAGGGTTGATTGTAAAAAATTACGACGGTCTGTGGAGGCATTCTTATTTGTTTAATATTGTGATTGTGGATTGTTTACCTGTATGAGCTTTACCATTTGGAAGTTATGAGGAAACATCGTACGTGCGGTCCATTCTCCTTTTCATGTTTACTAGTTGGTAGAATTCTTGTTAAAAACACTTGCACAATCATACACGTAGTTAGACATCCCATTAGAGGTGAATTCCTCCCGATTTTGCTAAGGGTAGAGATACGCCCTCGTTCATCCATTATATATGTGAGCATGGTCCTAGTGAGCCAGTTAGTTGTCAGCGTGACCGTGAGACTGACGGGGCACAGGATTCCAAGTGTTAGATTTCAGATACCGATTTTTTTTTGTGAGTTGTGGTTTGTCAGAGATTTTTGGTAAAATTGTGAGAAGAGTTGAATAAGACCTTATGTGAACATCATTGTAGGATATGAGTTATTGACTCGTTTTTCCCTTGTTGTGTTGTGGACTTAGGATTAGGATTGTGATTCTGTCGTCATTTCGTATCATCATTTATCATATTCTCATTGTTACTTGTTGTCCTTTTTTCCTTATTATGAATTGTTGCATTTTTAGTTATTCATGCAGACTTTACATATTTATATATCGGTTCCATTATTCCTATGATTATACTGTTTGTTTGGCTTGTAGGTGCCTTGACTGTTCCTCGTCACTACTCCACCGAGGTTAGTCTTGATACTTACTGGGCACAGCCGTGGTGTGCTCATGCTACTATTCTGCGCATTTTTGTTGTTCAGATATTGGTACCCCCACTCAGTTTTGTCCGCCATGGAAGGAGGCATATCGATAGAGACTTTGAGGTATATCTGCTACGTCCGCAGACCGAGGAGTCCCTTTCCAGCTTTCTGTAATAAGTGTAGCTCTTTCAGTATTTCTCCTTTGTACAGATATTCTTGAGTCAGAGCCTCTTATGTATCCCTTAGCTTGTGATTTGTGAGATTCTGGGTTTTGGGAATTTTGTTAGCTTCGAGAGCTGTTATTTTTTTTTAACAAGTAAAAACTGTTAAATAACTCAAGAATCCCAAGGTTGTCACATAGTTTAAAAAGGAAAATCCATACTAAATTACCATTCGACAAAAAGATAAAGTTGATGATATCATTAAAAAAGAGCTAATCATAAGGATCAATCGGCACACGCCTTGTTGTAAACGTAGGTGAGCCCACACTTACCATAGTAGTGACGGTCAAAGTGATACCCATGAAAGTTCCAGCACCACACTCAGCATTAGGACACTCCTTACGAAGCCTCTGGACTTTTCCAGAATTATCCACCTTGTAAAACTAAAGCACAACGAGCTTAATCTTATTCTTCTTGTGCTTAATATTCTTAGGCTTGGTGTAAATCTTCTTATTCCTCTTCTTAGCACCACCACGGAGGCGAAGCACGAGATTAAGAGTCGACTCCTTCTGGAAGTTGTAATCGGCTAGGGTTCGGTCGTCTTCAAGCTGCTTTCCGGCGAAAATCAGAAGTTGTTGATCTGGGGGAATCCCTTCGTTATCTTGGATCTTAGCTTTCACATTGTCGATTGTGTCGGAAGATTCAACCTCAAGGGTCATTGTTTTACCCGTTAGGGTTTTCACGAAGATCTGCATCTTCGCTTTGGAGGAGAGAACTCGATGAGCACTGCGGCATTAGGGTTTCTTCTTTGTTGAGAGTTGTTATTGTATGTGCCAAGCGGCACCCTAAATACTGTTTATTTCACCAGTTCAGTTTTAATTATTCTTCCGCAATTATGGTTATCTTCCGCATTGTTAGGCTTACCTAGTTGTAGGGACTAGGTGCCGTCACGACATGTTCACAGAGGGCGAATTGGGGTCGTGACATATATTGACTAAACGGGGTCGTTTTGGTTTAAAAGGAAATGGGAGCCGAGTTATGGACTGGTTCTGGGCCGATTTTGGGGGGTTTGGACAGGTTTCAAGGGAGAAATTCAATTAGGCCTAGTGAGATTAGATTAAAATAGCCCAACATCATCAAATTTTGTTTTTATTCCTTTTCCTTCTTTCTTTTTTTTCATTTTCCAATTTATTCAATATAAAATTAAACCAAAACAAAATCTGATTTAAATTCTACAACCTAATTAATAAACTAATTACTTCCCAAAATTAATTAAATCCTAAATCAAAAGAAAACTATAACGAACTCGAAAATTAAAAGTAAAAATGTAAATTGAGCTATTTTTATTATTTTCTTTTGTTTTTGTAATATTAGTTAACTAATTATCTTAAAAATAGAAAATTGGGTCCTAAATGCAAATGCAATATATTTTTGTATTTTTTATGAATTATATAAATTAAACATGCACACAAAAAATGCAAACAAACACAAAAATCATGCAATAATTCCTAAAAATTGAATAATTAAAAGAAAAATCCTGATTTTGGAAATTCTATAGAAGTAATTCATGCGAGGAAAAACTCACGTGCTTACAGCATTAAGGTGGGGTTACTTTCTAGGGCGTTGGAGTGCTAATGGAGCACAGGTCGTTCGGACCATTTGATCATTCTAATTGAGACCTGAGTAGAGTGGATGATTCTCGAGAATGGTTCTAATGGGTTCAAGATTTTACATGTAATAATTTGAGATTTTCAAGTTGTATATTTGGCTAAAAATTGATGCATTTGAGGGTGTCAAGACTCATGGTATTTCTATATCATTATGGGATTCTATGTTTCAGGGAGGTAAAGGTAATGGCTTTGGATTCGCAGGAAATCCATTCAAGATAGGTATTTTGAATGTGGTCCTTTGGGAATATTTAAGAGAGTATTTAGTGGCTTATGAGCCTTAGACGGTGTGGTTTTATGCTTTGGTCTTGTATGGTGAGTCTGGGTTGAGGAATTATGGTGTTATAGCAAGAAAGAGTATCAAGTTAAAGGTAAATCAAAAGGAAATCAGAAGGGAACTCAGATAGATGGGATAACGTGGTAGTAGGTCAGATTGGCATGGTAATGGATATGATCGGTTCTTGGGTGCTTATGAAGCAGTGGGTTTCCACAGGTGTTTCGTGGCAATGCTCTTAGGTTTTGATGGATTGTGTAGTTTGATTGAGTTAGAAGGAGTCAGTCTTGATGGTTCGGTTTTGCGCAAAGAAGATTTGTAGAGTTCTTGATAATTTTCTACCACGGTTAGAGATGTATATTTGCTACGAGCGTGAGAAGCATGGAATGTATAGTGATTTTCTTCTAGATTAAATCAATGGAAAGTTCTTGACTAGTTGAGCACGTAGTTGGTTATGGCTCGGAAGGGATATGAAGTTCTCGTGTTTATCCTAGGATGGTATGGTATATGCGGTATGTTATGTAGGATTGAGATTAGCATGCGTAAGGTCATGGTTCAATTTTGAAAGGAAGGTCACAAATTCTTAGGTAACATGGATAGTTCAGATGACTAGATAAATGAGATCACTGATTGGTGTGGCTTGATGAGGGTATACGTTTCAGAAAAGGGCAATGTGATTGAGTTGTTGATACTTCATCAGTATTGTGGCACTCTCTTGTTGGATCGACTACTGATATTTGAGTTTGCTTTATGGCACGGAAGAATTATAGGAGTACCTCTCATGGGATGATTGTGTACTAGAGGTGTGTTATATATTCGGATGGTGGAGTTGGGATCGAATATGGTGATTCCCATGTTGTTTGGAATTAGAGACTGGAGTTCTCATAAACAGGTTAGGTCATGGTTATGGACCGCGTATATCGGTTTTGTGTGGTAACTGTTGGAGGTTTGGAGACCCAGGTGGATCCTTATTGTTTAGTATGCTAAATGTTGGCGAGATATTGGGTATGGACAGGGTTGTTAATTTCGGTATTGATTTCCTGCCGGGCATCGTATCGTGTGGCACCGACGAAGTTAAAGGAGTTGAAGGAGCAGCTTCTGGAAATCCTTGATAAGGGGTTCATTAGTAAGCCAATATGGAGGTGTGTTCTACATCGAATCGGCTTGGTTGACTCCGAGTTGTATTGTTAGGGGATGTGTGGATTCGATTGTTATTGAGCTTATTAGTGATCTGGGGAGATCTATGAGTTATCTTTCCGTGATGCGAGGCATTAGAATTTTATTGGCACATGTGGTGCAGTTTTATTGGGGACCTCTCAATGGAATTCGAGCAGGAAGAGTATTGGGTATTGCTCGGCGGATGGCATATCGGTTGTGTCCTTTCGGGTTTATGTAATGGTATATCAATTGCTTCGCCGTGGTTATGATGATTTGCTTTGATTCTCGATATCAAATTGCGCGTGGTTGTCGATTTTGAGCACAGTGACTGGAGGTGTCTCATGTGGGCCAGTATTTGGATAGGGTCGCGCATTGCAGCGAAGTTAGGTGGAGGTATGACCTTTCGGGTTGGATTTTTGTCTGGTTTTACGATGTGTAACGGGTTCTCAGCATTTTGTTGTGCTGGTACTGGTGAGCTTGCGATACACCTCTCTTGTTTGAGTCATTTTCATGATTTGAGTACGTTCAGATTATTGCTTATTGGTACGCGGATTGCACGAGTTGTGGCTTTAGATTGTATTGATGTGTCATGTTACTAGAGTAGTTATGTTGGAATTAGGTGAGATTGTTGGGATCTAGAATGAATACAAACGGATTTGGTTTCAGCATGTTGGAAGGATAATATCGAGGTTCGGCTTAGAAATTTGCTATGGTCCTTGCTAAAGTAGAAGTGGCCTCACGAATGCTTGATCTGAGGAGTGGTTATGATTTCCTATGTGTTTCATTTATCTTTGGCAGTATACATAAGTGTTGGAATGAGACTTTATTTGATGAAAGGCTTACTATCAAAATTCGGATGTTTTGAGCGATTGATGTGATTAGAAGTTATCGCTACAAGTGTTTGAGTTACGTGTTATGTCAAGTAATTGCACCTGAGGTTGCAGGTATTGGTTATTACAGCTTGTTCGGACCTACATGTGAGATTCTAATCTTGTAGATGATTTCAGAAATGGAAATGTGGTTCTAAGGTTTATGGGCTAGGTTACAACAACAACAACAACAACCCAGTATAATCCCACAAGTGGGGTTTATGGGCTAGGTTGAATTGCAAAATTAAGTTACATTGTGTTATCGGAACTACATGAGATAGGGTGACGAGGGATCACCCGCGGGTATCTGCATGGTAAGTTTATACAACTACTTGTTGGATTTTGGAACAACTATGGGCACATTCGAGAACGAACATATGTTTAAGTGGGGGAGGATATAATGACCCGACCGGTCGTTTTGAGCTTTTGCATTTCGCTCGCCATTTCTCGGGCATGACTAGACCCATATTATGTATTATGACTTATGTAAATCGCCGGTTTTGGTTTTTAGGATAATCATAATGGATTTGGAAGAACGATTCTCAGTTTGAAGCTTTAAAATTTGAAAGGTTGACCAAGTCTTGACTGGTTAGTATATGAACTAGAACTGGAATTTTTATGATTTAGTTAGCTCCATTACGTGATTTGGGACTTACGAGCATGATCGAAATGTATTCTGGAGATCCAGAGTAGATTTAGGCTTGAATTGGCAAAATTGGAATTTTGGCAATTTCCGATTGATAGGTGAGATTTTGATATAGGGGTCAGAATGGAATTCCAAAAGTTGCAATAGGTCTGTTGTGTCATTTGGGATGTGTGTGCAAAATTTTAGGTCATTCGGACGAGGTTTGATAGACTTTTTGATCGAAAGTGGAATTTGGAAGTTTTTGGAATTCTTAGGCTTGAATCCGATATGATTTTGGTGTTTTAATGTTGTTTTGAGCATTCCGAAGGTTGGAACAAGTTTGAATGAGGTTATGGGATATGTTGGCATGTCTGGTTGAGGTCCCGAGGGCCTCGGGTGAGTTTTGGGTGGCTAAACAGACCATTTCAAGTTGGATAAAATTGCAGAAAATCTGTTGTCGATGTTCCAGACAGTGGTTCTTCGCGTTCGCGAGTGGACCCCCGCGTTCGTGAAGTGAAAGGAGGGAAGGTTGTGAAGTTGGCCTTCGCGATCGCGAAGGGTTGAGCTCGTTGGTCATCGCGTTCGCGAGGGTGATGTCGCGTCCGCGAAGGGTTGAGTTTCTGAGGCATCACATTCGTGATAGGTGGTCGCGTTCGCGTAAGAGGAATTCCTGGTCAACTTAAGTTTGTGCTTCGCGAACGCGTGGTGTTGACCGCATTCGCGAAGAAGGATTTTTATCAGTTGGGCAAAATGTTTTAAAAGGCCATTTTTCGCGATTTTGGGTCTAAGTTCACCATTTTTGAACGGGATTGAAACTTTCAAGAGGGATTCTTAAGGAAACCAAAGGGTAATCTCTTGGAGGTAAGATTCTTGACTTCATAACTCATTTATATGTGATTAAAGGCCTAATTAGTGGTGAAATTTGGGATAATCATTGCAAAATGGGTAATTAGGGCTTGAGATTAAGAGACCTTAAATGGGTATTTGAGGGGTCAATTGAACTCCGATTTTAGTGTTCTTGATATGTATAGACTCGTGGGAGGATGAGGATCATTTTGGAATAAATTTTATCGAGTTCCGAGACGTGGGCCTGGCGGCCGGGATTCGTGGTATAAATTGAATATTTTCGAGTTGGCTTTGTTTCCTTAGCATATTTTGATGGCATGATACTGTTTTTGGCTAGATTTGGAGCATTCGGAGGCCGATTTGAGAGGCTAAGGCATCGCAGGCTAGAGTTTGGACCGGATAGAGGTAAGTAATGATTGTAAATATTATTCTGAGGGTATGAAACCCCGGATTTCACACTGTTGTGCTACTCTAAGGTGACGCACACGCTAGATGACGAGCGTGGGGTCGTGCGCCGTTGGGGATTGTGACTTGGTCCATCCCGTATGACTATTAAGTCGCGTATTTTACTTGACAACTATTTGATATTGTTATATTTTGGAAAATATTATTGTGTTTGGGGCTAAATGTCGTGTCTGGGCCTTGTGCCAATTGCTTGGACCCTAAGGGGCTTTTACTACTATTTTTACCTCACTATTTTGGCTAATGTTTACACTCAATCATGCTATTTTCTTACTATTTTTATAACTCGGTTTTATTCACTCCTTTGATTTCATAAAATGATTTTTGAGCTGAGTACTTGTTTTACTGTCAGCCTGAGGGGCTCGAGTGATATCTGACTGAGTAAGGCCGAGGGCATGTGTTATGAGGTTATCATGAGATTGGGATGCGCGCCGCAGCATGTAGTACCGATTGGTGATATATGAGATGCCGAGGGCTAGATTTATTATGCCACGAGGTGGCTTATGATTGATATGAGGCCAAGAGCCCGTTTGATTATGCCACGAGATGGCTTGATATTGCGTTTGGGCCGTAAGGGACCCTCTAGGAGTCTGTACACCCCCAGTTTGCACGGGTACCCAGTGTGATGATTCTGGTTATTATGTGAGGCCGAGGGACAAATTGATTATGCCATGAGATGGCTTGTTATTGCGTTTGGGCCATAATTGGCCCCTCTCGAAGTCTGTACACCCCCAATGAGTGCGGGTACCCAGTGTGTGTGATGTGTTGTAGCCCAAGGGGTTGTTGTTGTTTCATATTGAAGCCCTAGGGGCTGTTCTTGATCTATGTTTCCCGAGGGGCGATTCTTGATTCATGTTATGCCCGAGGGGCTGATTAAGAGTGATTGTGAGGTAGCCTGAGGGGCTGGTTTTGTTGATATTATGTTCGAGGGGCGGTTTATGGTACATGATTTGCCCGAGGGACTGTTTACATTTCTATCATTTTTACTTACTATTTTTATCACTCTTTTAAAACTATTGGAAGATGTTTTAAAAAGGAAAGGTTTTTTTACTGAAACTGAGTTCGATTTACGAAATAAATGATTCCTATACTGTTTGGAAATGTACTATATTTGATGTAGCGTCATGACGTGGCTTATGTATTTTCTTACTGCTCAGCTTTCATTTACTTTCATTACTTACTGAGTTAGTGTACTCACATTACTCCTTGCACCTTATGTGCAGATTCGGGTATTATTTTGAATGCGGTAGTGGGTGTTGATTGCTCAGTGGCAGAGTCATTAGAGTTAGCAAGGTAGCTGCCCGACGTTCGCAACACTGCTTTTCTCCCTCTTTTCTTCCTTAGACTGTATTTAGTTCATTTTTAGACTCTTAGTTGTATTCAGACCTTAGTAGATGCTCGTGACTTGTGACACCTCGATGTCGGGTTGTGTTTTGTTTCCGCAGTTGATATATTTCACTTTATTTTGGGATTCATCATTATTAATGGATTGATTATGAATCATTATATCTGTTAATTGAACTTGGGGTTTGTATCGGCTGGCCTTATTTTCACGAGAGACGTCATTACGACCAGGTCTGGGTTTAGGGTCGTGACACTTTTTTGTCGAATTTAGGTCATGTTTTGAATATTCAAACATCTTTAGCCGTTTTTCTTCACTGGTTTTAGTAACTTTAGCTTACTTTAGTGATTAAACATTAGATTTTTATATTTTAATCTTGCAATATGAGTTTAATTATTATTTCTTCTTTAATTTCTTCATTTTAATCTATGAGTAGGTGAATTTCTAGCTAGAGTTGTGACCCAACCCTAGTGTGGGTACATAATGGGTGTTTGGTTTAGGGCTTGTTTATGTTTAGGTGTGTAATATTTAGCCTAGTTCTTGATTTAATTGTAGGATTAGTGGTTGCAAATATTGATTCAAGCCTATTTGACTTAGTTTCCACTTGAAAAAGAGAGATTGGGTCTAGGAAAACTTGGCTAACAAGAATTTGGGGTGAACTCAAGAAATTGATAGTCCCAATTAAAGGGTTGAACTCAGAGATAGTAAAATCTGACTTGAGCATCTATCAACTGTTTTGTGAATTACCCATTTGGGCTTGAGAAAGCCAAATTGGGTAAAAACACTTTATTACCGAGAGGTATTTAGTAGGTAATTGTGTGTTTATGTCTATATTATGCCACGACCAATGAAACTCGATCTAAAGCCCACAACTCGTTAGGCAACCACCTAGGTGGAAGTTACAGCCCTATATCTTTTATAACTTGAAAAACAACACCAAAAATATCATTCTCTAGTTTTATATTTGCAAACAATAGCTTAATTTAGAAGTATACAAAGATAACAAAGTATGTGGAAGTGCATTTTGGACACATTATACGCTTAGTCTGAGTATATACCAAATCCCATCTACGCTCCATGAGGAATCGATCCTGACTCCTAGTTGGGTAATTATAATTGAATCGACTGCTTCACAACCCCAATTTGAGGTGTGAACTTGGGCGACATCAATTCTTGGCACCGTTTTCGGCGAACTAAAAATGGATTTAGATATATATTTGGTATTGCGTGTGATTTGTCTTCCTTTCCTTCCGGGTTACTAATCTTTTTGTGAAACAATTATAGGTGATACAATGGCTCTCAATAGCAATGATCCTCTTAGAAACATGCCACTGGGGGATGATGTCGATGCCCTATTTTTCTAAAGCGAAATCGAGTTTATGACATTTGGGCGGACAACTCGTTCCCCTTTGGAAAATGGGTTTTTGGATTGAAGAGTCGCCACCTAATGATTAAAGTGCATTAGGACACTAAAGAAGGGTTTGACTTGGAAAACCAGAGTTCGGGTAAGGGCTAGAAATTATCTCAAGGAGAAGGTGTTAGGCACCCCCCCCCCCCAAGATTCACTAGTGTGGTTCCCGACCATGCTACAATTGTGACTTTAAATAACAAATAAGCAAGTAGAAGTCTCAAATGGAAGGGGGTTTTCACATAATATTGCAAGTAAATTGAAAGTTTGAAGAAAGATAAAGAAAGCAGAAGTTTTAAAGAGATAACTTAAACAATTCTGAAAATAAACATAAACAAGTAAAGGGGAAAGGGTCTTAGGTTTATAAATAACATGGATCACCCCACATAACACCCGTAACCATTTATACACGTGGTGTTATCGGGTGGTCATCATGTCCATGTCTATCCTTACCCACCCCGTTAAGGTATCAAACGTGGATTAGTGTCGTTACTTATTGCATGTTAGTACCCGTCCCAATCCTAACAGTCCCGGACTTGTCTGGTTGTAGTTTATCAAAGACTGACACAGTTAATCAATTACCTACTGGCTTGCCTAGGTGAAACTTATAGGCATGATATCTAACGATGTGGAAGTATACTGATAAGGGTTATTGATTTTAGAAACAAATAAATTCTGCAGATATTAAACAACATTGCCATTGATTTTAGACTTAAAGATGAAATAGATGAATCAGATTCAAACGGCTGCTCCTATAGGCATAATTTCTAAGCATTATTGATTTTAAAACGATTATCGGAATGCAAGAATCCTATAGGCATGGTATCTAGGATACAACTTGTTATTATTTTAACCTAGAGACTGTTTGCCTAATGACAGATGTATATGCAGAAGTGCAGAAAACCTATAATCATGATTTCTATAAGCAGAAACTTATAGGCATGGTCTCTATATGTATTGATGCAACAACTTATAGGTAGGATTTCTAATGTAGTAATGTAACAACTTATGAGCAGGATTTCTAATGCAGTAACGAAGCAACTTATAGGCAGGATTTTTACATGAGATGTATGAATGCAGAATTTATAGGCAGGATTCCTATATGATATGCATAAATGCAGAACTTATTTGCATGGTCTTTATATGTATTGATGCAATAACTTATAGGCAAATTTTCTAACGTAGTAACGAAGCAACTTATAGGTAGGAATGTATAAGTGCAGAATAGTAATTCCTATGAGCATGATGTCTACCCATATGCATACATAAGTGACCCTCCCCTTTTTTACTAGAACCCCATAAGTTATTACAAGATATTACATACCAAAATGAATCAGAAAAAAGTAAAATTATATCAGAAATTTAAGCTACAACCAAACAGCCTAATTCAGACTCAAGGGCTAACAATATGAGATAAACCAACTTCCAGGATCAGATTTCCAAAGTCTTTCTCTTATTTAGGATGTGTCAAAGTTCCCAAGAGCCTCAAGGAGACTCCAGGCAGTGCTTACACCCCAAATACATTGCAGAATTAGATTATAGTGTAGTGTGGAAGGGCCAGGCCTCGAATGTCCAAGTTCATAGGAAACTCAAGGTCCCAAAGCAAGGCTCATAGGGGGGAGAACTTAGGGTCTAAGAGTAAGTGTGATTGCATAGGGGGAAATAGGGAAGGCCATGGCAGGCTGGTGGTCATGCCCAGCAATTAGGAGTGTTGGCACACTCCAGACCAGCCTGTTAGCCAAAGTTGGGAGTTAGAATCCATTGAGGATCAGGTTCAGACCTGGGCAGCAATATGGATACTACCAGACCATGAGCCTTAACTCACATACATAGAAGGGAGTGAGGGTATGGGGAATCCACAACAAACAGCAGATGCAAAGAGAGAGTAGCATATTCAATTACAGAACATGAACAACAAAATAAAAAAGAATGTAGAAGCTGTAAATAAACACATAGGGGGTGAGGCAGAAAAGTTAAATTACAACATACCAGTTTTAGGGAAAACAGACAAGTAAAACAGTAGTCTTGAGAAGCCAAGTTGCAAGTAAACGGTTTCAAAAGATCTTAGAAGGGAGTAGAATATTGAAATTGCAAGTGAGTAATGTGTGCTCGAGTATTGAACTCAAAGAAGTATTGTATTGTAAGTAATATAAGTTGGCAGTGTTGAACTGAAGGTTCAAGGTCTGTAGGTGCAGAAGGGTTGTGCCCCTTTTATAGTGCAGAAAACAAGTAAGAAAAGGTAGAGAAATAACATTGAAATCAATCTCCCTTTAATTAAATGATTCTAATTTCCAACGGGTAAAAGATAATTAAGGAAAAAGTTAATCAGAAATATTACCCAAGCAGTACAATAAAGGGTAAATACATAGAAGATATTTAAGGCAAAAGTCCAATGGTACACGATTTGTAAAAAATAA
Organism: Nicotiana glauca; assembly: GCA_026770625.1. Taxonomy (NCBI): domain Eukaryota; kingdom Viridiplantae; phylum Streptophyta; class Magnoliopsida; order Solanales; family Solanaceae; genus Nicotiana; species Nicotiana glauca. Next base: position 85,340 of record MU698763.1, on the reverse strand, counting down.
GGAAAGGAAATTAATCAAACAGCCAGTAAAATAGAAGTTACAGGCTTTTACTCGAATGAACCAAGTCAGGAAAGGGGTAAAGAAAGGTTTAATTTAAAGGAAATCAGTAACAATCAATTAAATCCCATTAAAGGAATTCAGAATCACTTAGTAGTTGGAAAAAACCTTTTTGAAAGAAGAAACTTCTCATATATAAAGCAGACAAATCAAATAAAAGAGTCGTCATGTTACTTAGAAAAATAGTCTAACATTGAGATGTTCAGAATCATAAGCAAAGGGATACAAGTTCAGTTTGTGGACTCACAATGAGTCTGAGAGTCCAGGGTCCCAAAGTGGAACCCTAACTCGAACACAAAATCAAAATTGACAAAGAAAACCCTAAATACTGGGGTTTCAAATCGAATCAGACATAGAGATAAGAAGGCGAGTCGTTAACAGACCCAGAGGTCTCTTTCAGAGACTTATGGGAAACAAACAGACATGATACAAAGAAAGCTGACTCAAGATCATGAAGAACATGTTTGAGAAAACTCGGAACTTAAACAAGTTCAGAAGAAAGAGGTGATACAAACTTAAACAAAAGTAGATAAAACATGTTTAGCAAGAACCCTAATAGAGTTGAGTAAAACAAAAATCAAAGGAATCAACGGTAAACACATATAGTAAAAGAATAAAGAAAACATAACAAGGATTAACATGTATAGTAGAAAAGAAAAGTAGAAAGACGGTACATGCGTAGTAAGAAGAAATCACACGAGCATGATATAGTCAAACACACATAAAGATGTTTTTTGAAAAATCCTTTCAGAAACCCTAAATCGAAGACAAACGATTTTGAAAAGGATATTTGGGAAAACACTTTAAATGTCAAGTAAAGCATAGATACAGCATAGATCTAAGCAAGCAATAGGGAAAGAACCTCGAATAGCTTAGGGTTTTGGAGAAACCCTAGAAATGAGAAAGGCTTGGAAGAAGAATCAGATCCCGAGAGTTGAAGAGGTCAGGAATCGGGCTCATAAGATTGAATATGCTAGAGCAAAGGCCGGAAAGGCCATAGAACCAAAGATCTGAAAGAGAACTATCGAGGACAGGTTTCGAAGCTTCGAACAACCATGGTTTAATGGTGGAGGGAGTTGAGTATAGACCATACATGGCTCGAGAAGCCATGGATTTTGGTGAAATAAGGTAGGTTGAGGCTAGGGTTCCGAAGAGTTTTGAGAGAGTTTGAGCGACAAAGGGTTTCAAAGGCCACTATTAGAGTGAAATGACGGACTAGGGTAGGTCGTTCAGGGTTAAAAAAGGTAAGGGAGGTTTATGGTCGTTGATCAAAATAATCAACGGTCTGGATCAATAATAGGAACCTGGCGAATTTTTAAATTGGGTCAGGGGCCGGGTAAAAAATAAAATTGGGCTGGTTTAATTAGGGTAGAATTGGGTCAATTTAAGGGCCAAAAATAAAATGTAAAATAGGCTGTAACTGAAATAAATGAGGCTAAATGTTAAATAGCCAGTTGTTTTTCTTTTTATTTATAAAAAATAGTAAAGATGATTTTAAAAGCAAATTGAAAGTACTGAACCAATTAATAGTAATTAAAAAATACTGGAACTAATTTTACAATTATAAAATGCTATTAATCTTAAAATAGCCTATAATTGCAATTATATGCAATTTAATCTTTAAATACCAAATAAATTTGTAAAAAATATACAAAAATTACCTTAACTATACTTTGGCATAAATATGAGAATAAAATAAGTTATTCACCAAAATGATAATCTTGGAAATAATTATTGGGTTTTTGTACTACTAAAATGGATAATAACATTTTTGAAAATTGGAAAAAATACTAAAACACTTGGGTATGCTTATATATGCATATATATGTTATTTTGAAAGTATTTTGTATATGAAAAATACATAGGAAAAAATTGGGTATCAAAAGATGATAGGGATGATGACCAAGTCGATGAGGTTCCTCTTGAACCTCAAGCAAATAGACAAGGCCGGCCGGCTCAAGACAAATTTCCCGTACCACCCCCACCTCTTCCAAAAGCAGCAGGACACCGGGTGTTGCCGAATGAAGGATACACAAGTGCCATAGTCCCGCCACGCATTAGGTCGAGAAACTTTCAAATCACAAATGTCATGCTTACAATGTTGGAACAACAGGGATTCTTTATCTGGTCTCCGAGTAAAAATGCATACAAGCACTTGAAAGGGTTTGTTGACACTTGCTGGGGGAGTAAACAGACAAATGTCTCCGAGGTTGCTTTGAGGTTGAGGCTATTCCATTTCTCTCTTCGGGGGAAGGCCTTGGATTGGTTAGAGAGGTTGCCAAATCATATTGATGAAATGTCGGATACTTCATCGGCATGGCAAAGTAGAGCAAACGTTCCTCAAAGTTATCCAAATGTGATTCACTTGTAGAAAGAATTACACGATCATGGGCAAGCAATTGCCGAGTTGACCACCACAATGAGTCAAATAGCCAAAGATCAACTTCAACAAGTTCAAGGTCCCAAGCAAGTAAATGCAATGGAGGGAGTTATTATGATGGTAAAAAAGAGAAGGCATCAAGGTCCTCAAGTGCAAAACCGAGTTGGAAATTATGTGCAAGATGATAATGGGTTTGATCAATACGGACAATACAATGAACAAGAAGAGGAGGTAAAATATGTGAACAACTTCCAAGGGCAAAGAAACAACAATCAAGGTCCGAATCAACAACAATGGCGACCACAAGGAAATCAAGGAAATTGGAATTCAAACGATCAAAATAACTAAGGGAATTGGAACAATCAAAGCAATCAAGGAAATTGGAATGGTCAAAATAACAAAGGCAATTGGAGTGGCAATAATCAAGGCTATTGGGGAGGCAACAACCAAGGAGGGCAGAACAACAACTACAATCGGGGGTCAGGTTTTCAAAGGCCTCTGATGTTTCAACAACCGAGCAACCTGCCTCCTTATCCTTCTCAAGGTCCGAGCTCTTCCAACAATGAAATGGGTCAAATTGAGAACATGTTCAAACAAGGATGGAGAAGAATGCCGACTCCGATGCTTAACTAGCCTCTCACAACACTCCAATTCGTAATTTGGAAGTTCAATTGGGCCAAATCTTGCAAGCTCTGAACACTTGTTCAAAGGGGGTACTACCAAGTGATATGGTGGTAAACCTAAAGGGCGGGAACAATATGGGACATGCCATGGCCGTGACTACAAGAAGTGGAAAAGGTGGGGAAGCAACCACCTCAAGTCAAAAGAAAATTGTAGATGATGAGCAACTGGTACAAGAAGATGAGATGTCAAGCAATGAAGTGCAAGCAAATGATGAGGTGAGAATTGATATTGATAACAATATGGAGTAGACTCAAGAAGAAGTGAACCCGTCTAGGGAGCACATAGTTGACATACCGGAACCAGTAGTGCCAAAGTCTAAGGCACCAATGCCAATGCCTCCTCTATATCCTCAAAAGCTTTCCAAGCAAAATGGCGAGAACCAATTCAAAATTTTCATTGACATGATGAAGAGTCTATCTATCAACGTGCCCTTTATTGAGGCTTTGGACTAAATGTCGGGTTATGCAAAGTTCATGAAGGACTTGGTGACGAAGAAGAGATCGATGAATTGTGAAACTGTAAAGATGACGCATCAAGTGAGTGCAATTGTGCACTCAATGGCTCCTAAATTGGAAGATCCCGTCGCTTTCACTATCCCTTGTACCATTGGGAGTGCCGTCTTTGCCAAAGCTTTATGTGATATTGGGGAAATTATCAACTTGATGCCCTACTCGATTTTCAAAACTTTAGGGATTGGGCAACCAAGACCCACATCTATGAGGTTGCAAAAGGCGCATCATACAATGAATAGACCATTGGGGTATTATTGATGATGTGTTGGTTCATGTTGATAAATTCATCCTCCCTATAGACTTTGTGATTCTTGATTTTGAAGTGGACTATGAGGTGCCTATTATTTTAGGCAGACCTTTCCTTGCTACGGGGAAGGCTCTTGTTGATATGGAAGCCGGTGAGCTCACTCTCTAGGGGGTGATGAAAAGGTAGTTTTCCATTTGTGCAAATCCATGAGGCAACCAAATAGAAAAGAATTTTGCTCGTTCGAGGACTTGGTGACCGATGTAATTATTTATGATAGTAGTGACACAATGAATATTGAGGATACTTTGGAAGCCATTTTGCTCAACCTTGATGATGGTAAGGAGAAAGATGTCTATGTGGAATGTGTGAATGCATTACATGGGATGGGGTCGTACACTTATGAACCCCGCAAACTATCCTTGGATCTTGAAAACAAAGACTCATCCCACAAAGCCCTCAATCGAGGAGCCTCCCACTTTGGAGTTGAAGCCATTGCCTCTGCATCTCAGGTATGAATTCTTTGGCCCTTGTTCTACTTTACCAGTTATTCTTTCCTCTTATTTGACTGACGTGCAGGTAGACTCCACATTGGCGGTGCTACGAAAGAGAAAAAAACTATAGGATGGACATTGGCGGATATTTGGGGCATAAGCCCCGCCTTTTGCATGGACAAGATTATTTTGGAGTAAGGTGACAAACCCTCCATTAAACATCAAATGAGGCTAAATGAAGCAATGCAAGAGGTGGTCAAAAAGGAGGTCATCAAGTCGTTGGATGCCGGGGTTGTCTACCCCATTTCCGATAGTTCGTGGACTTCTCCGATGCAATGTGTCCCAAAGAAAGGAGGCATGACTATGGTTACCAATAACAAGAACGAGTTGATTCCTACAAGAACGGTGACCGGGTGAAAAGTGTGTATATACTATCAAAAGCTCAACAAAGTCACAAGGAAAGATCATTTCCCACTTCCCTTCCTTGATCAAATGTTTGATAGGTTTGTTAGTCGTGCTTTCTATTATTTCCTTGATGGGTATTCTGGCTACAATCAAATACTTATTACTCCAGAGGATCAATAAAAAAACTATTTTCACATGTCCATATGGTACTTTCGCATTCTCACGGATGCCATTTGGGTTATGCAATGCACCGGTGACTTTTCAATGGTGTATGATGGCTATTTTTACCGACATGGTGGAGGATTTTCTTGAGGTCTTCATAGATGACTTTTCCGTGGTCGGGAAATTCTTTTGATGATTGCTTGAAAATTTTGGATAAGGTCTTGGCAAGATGTGAAGAAGCAAACTTGGTATTTAATTGGGAGAAATGTCACTTCATGGTCGAGGAAGGCATTGTCCTTGTCCATAAAATTTTGAATAATGGTATTGAGGTTGACAAGGACAAAATAAAAGTGATTTCTAAGCTTTCGCCCCTACATCCGTGAAGGGAGTGAGGAGTTTCTTGGTTCATGTGGTGTTCTATCGCCGTTTCATCAAGGATTTTTCCAAAGCGGTGAACCCCTTGTGTAAGCTTTTGGAGAAGGATGCCAAATTCCATTTCAATGAGGATTGCATGAATGCATTTGAATTACTCAAGTTCAATCTGACAACTACTCCTATTATCACAGCACCGGATTGGAGCTTGCCTTTTCAGCTCATGTGTGACGCAGGTGATGTGGCAGTTGGAGCAGTTTTGGGGCAACGTCTCAACAAAATCTTTCATCCGGTCTACTATGCTAGTATGACCATGAACGATGCCCCAATCAATTACACGGTGACTGGAAAAGAGCTCCTTACTATTGTCTTTGCTATGGAGAAACCCTGCCCATACTTGATGGGTACAAAGGTGATTGTCCACACCGATTATGCGGCGCTTAATTACTTAATGAGAAAGAAGGATTCAAAGGCAAGGTTAATACGGTGGGCGATTTTATTGCAAGAGTTTGATCTAGAAACCCAAGACCGTAAAGGTAGTGAAAATGAAGTGGTAGACCACTTGTCTTGATTAGAGGAGGAGGGGAGGACACATGACGGCCTTGAGATCAATGATTCCTTTCCCGATGAGCGACTTTTAGCCATTTTAATGACCGAGATGACATGGTTTGCCGATTTAGAAAATTATCTTGTGAGTAGCATCGTACAAAATTAGTTCTCTTCAAACCAAAAGAAGAAGCTCAAACGGGATTGCCTTGACTATTATTGGGATGAACCATACCTCTTCCAAATTTGTACCGATGGTGTGATTTGACAATGTGTGATGGAGGAGGAACAAGTGCAAATTCTTGAGGCTTGCCACTCTTCACCATATAGTGGTCACCATGGTGGAGCTAGAACGACGACAAAAGTGTTGAGTTGTGGATTCTATTGATCTACTCTCTACAAAGATTCTAGTGAGCTTGTCAAACGTTGTGATGAATGCCAAAGGGCTGGGGGAATCTCAAAGAAAAATGAAATGCCCCTCACCACTATCTTGGAGATTGACATTTTCGATGTGTAGGGTATTGATGTCATGGGTCCATTTGTGAGCTCTTGTGGAAACACCTACATTCTAGTTGCGGTTGATTATGTGTCTAAATGGGTTGAGGCTGTTGCTTTGCCAACAATGAAGCATGGAGTGTGGTGGCATTTCTGAAGAAGAACATCTTTACAAGATTTGGTACTCCAAGGGCTATCATAAGTAATGGGGGTTCACATTTTTGCAACAAGGCTTTTGATACCTTACTCACCAAGTATGGTGTCACTCACAAAGTCTCGACCCCCTATCACCCTTAAGAAAGTGGTCAAGTGGAAGTCTCCAATAGGGAGATCACGAGTATTTTGTCAAAGATAGTGAATGCCAACGGGACGGATTGGTCAAGAGAACTTGATGATGCTTTATGGGCTTATAGGACGGCTTACAAAACACTGATTGGGATGTCTCTATACCGGTTGGTGTTCGGGAAAGCTTGTCATCTTCTGGTGGAACTTTAGTATAAGGCCATGTGAGCTTTGAAGAAATTTAACCTTGAATGGGATATAGCCGACAACTTAAGGGTGACACAATTGAATGAGCTAAATGAATTCCGATACCATGCATATACAAGTTCTTCCATATACAAGGAGAAGATGCAGTACCTCTATGACAAGTACATCCAAAACATGGAGTTTAAATAAGGTGATATTGTGTGAGTGTTCAATTCTCGATTACGGATGATTTCGGGAAAGTGTCACGACCCCAGTTCACCCTCCATGAACATGTCGTAATGCGGTAATGGCACCTAGTTCCTACAACTAGGTAAGCCTAATAGTGCAGAAATAACAACCTAACTTGCAAAATAATTAATTAAAACTAAACATATTAAAATAATAACTGCGTATAAGGCCGCTCGGCCTATACAACTCAAAAGAAATGCGGAAGTCTACAACTCAATCCCAAAACCCAAAAACTCATGGGAACCACTGGCTAATAGAAATACCGTGAATGCTCTAATCTCCAGAATGTCTACATCAAAGTATAATAGAATCTAAACACTACAGATAGAATAAGGAAGGAGACTCTTCGGTCTGCAGACGCTGCAGATATACCTCGAAGTCTCCGTAGCTCTCCTCGCCTCAAGGATAATGCGCCTAAGTGGAGGTACCTGGATAATCTGCACATGAGAAAACATGCGCAGGAAGGGCATGAGTACACCACAGCGGTACTCAGTAAGTGCCAAGCCTAACCTCAGTTGGCTAGTGATGAGGAAGATCAGGGCCCTACTGAGGTCAAACCACATAATATGAATTAACAATATGAAAACTGACAGTAATAATGAGTACAGCGGTGAGGATATACAGATTAAGCAAGGCAATAACAACTATACGAAGAATAGAATAAACACGGAATATGTACAACTCAATACCAATGATAACAATAAGGATCTCCCAGGATACCGTCCTCTAGTCCTTTTCACAACTGTCCATTGGATCTCCGGGGATACCGTCCCGTAATCCATCATATGTGTAAATCCGAAGGATCTCCCGGGATACCGTCCCATAGTCCAACTATCAATGTGCAGGGGGATCTATCGGGAATCTAACCCGCAGTCCTAAAGTAAAAGTGCAGGGGGATCTACCAAGAATCGAACCCGTGGTCCCAAAGTAAACAAACAAAGAGGGGAGCTATCGGAATCCCACATCCGTAGTCCCAATATAAATGCGCAATCACAACCAGAAGGTACACAGAAATGAAGTACAAGAGACAAGTAACATGTAGTACTGGCCTAGCATGCTTCACATGGTACAGTTGAGCCAACTTAAGCAATTAGGCACGTTAAATCAACTAAGCATGCTTTCCCAATCTAGCACAAGTTATAATTGCAAGTAGAATAAAGCAAATATGAGAGAAACTCAATCTCAATATCTTAAGTAAAAACTAGATTTTCAACAATTGGCTCAAGTACGCGCTCGTCACCTCGCATACAAGGCACTCAAAATACCAAATAACAAATCCTAAGGGAAAAGGTCCCCCACACAAGGTTAGACAAGCCATTTACCTCAACCAGCTCCAAAAATCAACTTGAAATCACTTTTTTGCCATGAGTATCCGACTCCAAATGGCCCAAATCTATTCATTTCAATTACATCTCGTAAGTAACATCTCAAGCAACTAATTCTACTATTTAATTTACATCTAAAAAGCAAATTTAGGTAAAATGACCAAAACACCCCTCAAGCCAACGTGGTTAAAACCCGAGGTTCGAACCAAAATCTGTTTATCTATTCCCCCACGAATCCAAATATATGATTTGTTTTGAAATCGGACCTCAAATTGAGGTCCAAATTCCCAATTTTAGAAAAACCTAGGTTCTATCCCAAACCCCCAATTTCACCTGTGTGATTCATTGATTTTAAGTGGAAAACATGTTAAATGATGTAAATGATTGAAGAAATTAAGTAAAAATCGACTTACAAATGATTTGGAAGAAGTTTTGTCCTTGAAAGATCGCCTATGGGGTTTGGGTCTTGAAAGAATGGTGAAAAATGGTGGAAATTCGACTAAGTATGAATTTGTTGAGTCTCTGATGTCGCAATTGCGAACTAGGGTTCGCAATTGCGAACCCCGACCAAGCCTGGGATTTGTGAACTCTGAGGGAAAATGGGAGGTTCGCCTTTGGGAACCATAAGGTCGCATTTGCGAAACCTCACCCTTCGCATTTGCGAGATTAATTATCGCATTTGCGATGGCTTCAGGCCTGGCACATTCTCGCATTTGCGAGCTCAGCCTTTGCAATTGCGAGATCGCATTTGCGAGATCGCATTTGCGAGCTCGCATTTGCGAGCCAGGCTTCGCAATTGCGAAGCCTGCAGGTCAGTTATAGCTGCAAATATTGCGAAGCCTGCAGGTCAGTTATAGCTGCAATTTTTCCAAGGTTGAAAAAGTACTCCGACACCTATCCAAAACTCACCCGAGCCTTCGGGGCTCCAAACCAAACATGCACACAACCTCAAAAACATCCGACGGACTTACTCGCGCGATCAATATTCAAATTAACATCATAAACATCGAATCAAGACTCGAAACTCATGATTTCTTCCAATTTCTTCATAAAATACCAAATCTCCATTTTAAGTCCAAAACACGTCAAACGACGTCCGTTTTCAACCAAACTTTACAGAAAGCGCTTAAACCATATATAAGACTTGTACCGGGCGCTGGAACCAAAATAAGGTCCCGATACTATAGTATTTTAATCAAATTTTATTTCCAATTTCCTTAATTATTTTCAGAAAACAATTTCTCACAAAAATTCATTTCTCGGACTTGAGACCTCGGAATTTGATTCCGGGCATATGCCCAAGTCCCATATTTTCCTACGGACCCTCTAGGACCATCAAATCATGGGTCCTGGTCTGTTTACCCAAAAAAGTTGATCGGAGTTCAACTTAATATCAAAATTTAGCATTTTTCTCATAGAATTCATATCTAAGCCTTCCAGCTACGCGTCTGGGCTGTGCACGCAAATCGAGGAAATCCCATATGAGGTTTTTAAGGCCTCGGAAGTACAGAATGGGTAAGAAAACAAGTGATGACCCTTTTGGATCGTCACATCCTCCACCACTAAAACAACTGTTCGTCTTCCTACGTACAAAAGATAGAAATACCTGAGTTGGGAAAAAGATGAGGATAATGGCTCCGCATATCAAACTCGGACTCCCAGGTCGATGCCTCGGGAGGCTGACCTCTCCATTGGACACGAACAAAAGGAAAACTCTTGGATCTCAACTGACGAACCTGACGTTCTAAAATAGCTACCGGCTCCTCCTCATAGGACAAGTCCTTGTCCAACTGGACAGTGCTGAAATCTAACACGTGGGTTGGATCGCTGTGATACCTCCGAAGCATGGATACATGAAAAACTGGATGCACGACTGATAAGCTAGGTGGCAATGTGAGTCTATAAGCCACCTCTCCTACTCGATCAAGAATTGTAAACGGACCAATGTACCTAGGGCTAAGCTTGCCCTTCTTTCCAAATCTCATCACGCCCTTCATAGGCGATACTCGGAGCAATACCCGCTCACCAACTATAAATGCTTCATCTCGAACCTTGCGATCTGCATAACTCTTCTGCCTAGAGTGAGATGAACGAAGCCTATCCTGAATGATCTTAACCTTATCCAAGGCCTCCTAAACCAAATTTGTACCTAACAACCGAGCCTCCCCCGGCTCAAACCATCCAACCGGGGATCGACACCGTCTACCATATAAAGCCTCATAAGGAGCCATCTGGATGCTCGATTGGTAGCTGTTGTTGTAGGCAAACTCCGTTAATGGCAAGAACTGATCCCAAGACCCTCCAAACTCAATCACACACGCACGAAGCATATCCTCAAAAATCTAAATAGTACGCTCGGACTGTCCGTCTGTTTGGGGGTGAAATGTTGTACTCAACTCCATCCGAGTAACTAACTCTTGCTGCAAGGCTCTCCAGAACCGCAATGTAAACTGAGTGCCTCTGTCCAAAATAATAGAAACTAGAATATCATGCAGACGGGTGATCTCCAGGATATAAATCTCCGCCAACTGTTCTGATGAATAAGTCGTACATATAGGAATGAAATGAGCGGACTTGGTCAGCCGATCCACAATGACCCAAATGGCATCAAACTTTTTCAAGGTCAGTGGGAGTCCAGATACAAAGTCCATGGTGATGCGCTCCCATTTCCACTATGGAATCTATATCTGCTGAAGCAACCCACCCGGGCGTTGGTACTCATACTTCACCTGCTGGCAGTTGAGGAACCTAGACATATAACCAACTATATCTTTCTTCATCCGCCTCTACCAATAGTGCTGCCTCAATTCTTGATACATCTTCGCGGCAAACGTATGGATGGAATACCGCGAACTATGGGCCTCTTCTAGAATCAACTCTCGAAGACCATCAACATTGGGCACACAAATCCGGCCTTGCATCCTCAATGCCCCATCATCTCCAATGGTCACATCCTTGGCATCTCCACGCTGAACCTTGTCCTTAAGGACAAGTAAATAAGAGTCATCATACTGCCGCTCCCGGATACGATCAAATAGGGAAGACCGGGGAAACATACAGGCTAGAACTCGACTGGGCTCCGAAAGATCCAATCTCATAAACTGGCTAGCTAAGGCCTGAATATCCATCGCCATAGGCCTCTTTGAAGTTGGTAAATATGCCAAACTCTCCGCCCGGTGACTCAAGGCATCCGCCATCATATTGGCCTTGCTAGGGTGATATAGAATAGTAATGTCATAATCCTTCAGCAACTCTAACCACCTCCTCTGATGCATATTTAGATCCTTTTGCTTGAGTAAGTGCTGCAAGCTCCGGTGGTCAGTATAGATATCACAAGGCACATCGTACAAATAATGACGCCAGATCTTTAAGGCATGAACAATGGCAGCTAACTCAAGGTCGTGGACAGGGTAATTCTTTTCATGTATCTTCAACTGTCTGGACGTGTAGGCAATCACCCTACCGCCCTGCATCAACACCGCTCCTAGGCCAACTCTCGAGGCATCACAATAGACAGTATAAGACCCCGAACCGGTAGGCAACATCAAGATTGGGGTTGTAGTCAAAGTTGTCTTGAGCTTCTGAAAGCTTGCCTCGCACTCCTCTGTCCATTGAAATGGGGCACCCTTCTGGGTCAATCTAGTCATAGGGGCTGCAACCGATGAAAATCCCTCTACGAAGCGACGGTAGTAGCCCGCCAAACCAAGGAAACTGCGAATCTCTGTAGATAAGGACGGCCTGGGCCAACTCTATACGGCCTCTATCTTCCTCGAATCCACTCGAATACCCTCACACGAAATCACGTGGCCTAAGAATGCCACAGAACTCAGCCAAAACTCACATTTTGAGAACTTTGCATATAACTTCTTCTCCCTCAAGGTCTGAAGCACGCTCCTCAGGTGCTGCTCATGATCTTCCCGACTCCGGGAATACACCAGAATATCATCAATAAAAACAATAACTAATGAGTCAAGATATGGCCTGAATACACTATGCATCAAATGCATAAAAGCTGTTGGGGCATTGGTCAGCCCAAATGACATAACAAGGAACTCGTAATGACCATACTGAGTCCTGAAGGCAGTNTGCTGAGAACTGTGCTGGAGTAGTCTGAAATCACTATTTAGCACCTCACGCACCTTCCCGTGCTACCAAAAACTTAGCTAAGCACATAAGCTCGATAAATGCAGAAGATATTTTCTTTTATTCAAGCAAATAAGCTTTGGAGCCCGATTCCAACATCCGAAATCCTATGCTGGGCCTGTTTCCCATATACCATCACCATATCAATCACTACAAGCCATGCCCAAACATAACGGCACAACTTCGCTGAATTCTTACTTTGCAACACTAGATGCACAGGACCACAATAATATTCTCTGATCAACTTAGCCAAAATTCTACTGATCTGATGCTCCCATTGCATCCTATGACTTATACCGGTCTTACTCTAACCTTTATCATACCGCCACGGCGGACGATATGTACCGACATTCATAATCAATCGCTGAATCAACAAAACATTAGGCCTACATCCCGACAAGGCCTTAACCTCATTCTGAACCCAATAATGGTCCTATCTTCATAATATACCTCATATAACTGGATTGCAC
>MU698763.1:54206-71713 GCA_026770625.1 Nicotiana glauca | reverse complement strand
ACTCAGCCAAAACTCACATTTTGAGAACTTTGCATATAACTTCTTCTCCCTCAAGGTCTGAAGCACGCTCCTCAGGTGCTGCTCATGATCTTCCCGACTCCGGGAATACACCAGAATATCATCAATAAAAACAATAACTAATGAGTCAAGATATGGCCTGAATACACTATGCATCAAATGCATAAAAGCTGTTGGGGCATTGGTCAGCCCAAATGACATAACAAGGAACTCGTAATGACCATACTGAGTCCTGAAGGCAGTCTTCAGGATATCTGGCTCCCGAATCTTCAACTGATGGTAACCTGAGCGCAAGTCAATCTTAGAAAACATATGTGCGCCCTGAAGTTGGTCAAACAGATCATCAATACGAGGTAAAGGATAACGGTTCTTCACTGTAACTTTGTTCAACTAGCGATAATCAATACACATACGCATAGAATCATCCTTTTTCTTCATAAACAAGACAGGAGCACCCCACGGTGAAACACTGGGTCGAATAAAACCCTTATCAAGCAATCCTTGCAACTGATCCTTCAACTCCTTCAACTCAGGAGGAGCCATACGATACGGAGGAATGGAAATGGGCTGAGTGCCCGGCAACAGATGAATGCCAAAATCAATATCTCTATCGGGCGGCATGCCTGGAAGATCAGCTGGAAACACATCGGGATAATCCCGTACCAATGGAACTAAATCAATAGAAGGGGTATCAACACTTACATCTCTCACATAAGCTAAATACACGGCATACCCCTTCTCAACCATACGCTAAGCTTTAATGAAAGAGATAACTCTACTGGGAGTGTGATCTAAAGTACCACTCCACTCAATACACAAAATACCTGGCATATCCAGTGTCACGGTCTTGGCGTGACAATCAAGAGTAGAAAAATGGGGTGACAACCAGTCCATGCCCAAAATAATGTCAAAATAAACCATACTGAGTAACAATAAATCCGTTCTGGTCTCAAAACCATGAATAGTAACCAAACATGACCGATAAATGTGGTCCACAATAAGAGAATCTCCCACAGGAGTATAAACATAAACACGGGCACTCAAAGAATCCCGAGGCATACCCAAATGCGGAGTAAAGTAAGAAGACACATAAGAATAAGTAGAGCCCGGATCGAATAGAACTGATGCCTCTCTGTGACAAACTAGATAATACCTGTAATAATAGAGTCGGAGGCAACAACCTCAGTACGAGCAGGAATAGCATAATATCTAGCCCGACCCCTCTCTCGAGGGCGACCTCTATCTCCCCGACCTCCGCCCCTAACTGGCTGGGCAGGTGGGGTAGTAGTTGGAGCTGTGATCATGGCCTGAGAACTCTGAGGAGCACGCTGAGGTTGAGTAATATGTGAAGATGCACCCCTACCAAGTCTGGGGAAGTCCCTAACCATGTGGTGTGTATCAACACACTCGAAACAAGCTATGGGAGGACACGGTGGTTGTGACTGACTAGGGCCAGGTCTGCTGGACTGACCTCTGGAAGCACCCCGCGTAGGAGGCGTGCTAGAAACTGGAGGTGCATAGTAAGGCTCCTAAGGTATAAGCGGAGCTGGAGCACTGTTGGCTACTGGAAAAGCTGAATGAATGGGGCGACCTGCATAACCTCTGCCATAACGCCCTGCTGATGGGGTACGGGCACCAGAGTAGTGACCCGACTCTCGAGACCTCTTGGCCTCCCACTCCCCTCGCTCCCTGGCGAGCATACCCTCAATCTTCATAGCAATGCTCTGATGTCCATCTCCAACTCTCAAGCCATGCTAGATCTGATGGGTGGGATAAGACCCTCAATGAACCTGCGAACTCTCTCCCTAACTGTAGCAACCAAAGCTTGTGCATGTCTGGCCAACCTGGTATAACGAATAGCATACTCCAAAACGGTCATAGCACCCTGGCACAAATGCTCAAACTCTGCGCGCCATGCGTCCCTAAGACTCTAGGGGACAAACTCTTTCATAAACATATCCGAGAACTGGGTCCAAGTCAGTGAAGCAGCCTCAACTGGACGGTCTATCTTATAAGTGCGAAGAATACGGTGAAACTCCTCTAGAATCCAAAGTCATTGTCTGATGCTAATCCACTAAATACTGGGGGATCATACTTCTTTAACCTCTCAAGTCTCCGCTGCTCGTCCACTGAAGTAGCTAACCCATCCTCGGGCTGAACTGACGCTGCAGGCGGTGCGGGAATAATCTCGGGAGCCTGCTCAACCTGCACTCGCTGCTCAGGAATACGGACGGCGGGAGTCTATACTCCTCCTCCGGCCTGGGATGTGGCTGCAGCAAGGGGAAGCAACCCTGCCTGAGCCAAGGTGGTGTACATACTCATGAACTGAGCCAAAGTCTCCTGCAGAACTGGAGTAGTAGTGGCAGTAGTATGCGTGTCAGGTGTCTGGACTCCAGCTGGATCTGCTAGTGGTGCCTCGGCGGCAGCTCGCGCAGGTGCTCTGGCTGCACCACGTGCGCGTCCTCGACCTCTCCCTGGCCCCAACCTCTGACGGCTGTAGTAGAGGGCGCGGGTGCCTGATCGTCTCGAGTAGCACGTGTCCTCACCATCCGTGAGAGAATAGAAGACAGAAGTTTAGAATTGATGTCAAAAATATCGCACGACAAGGAATTCAAATGAAATGAAGATTTTTCCTAAACAGTTACATAGCCTCTCGTAGGTAAGTACAGACGTCTTCGTACCGATCAACGAGACTTTAATAAACCGGCCTGTGTTCCGTGACTCCTATGAACCTAAAGCTCTAATATCAACTTGTCATGACCCCAATTCACCTTCCATGAACATGTCGTGATGGCACCTAGTTCCTACAACTAGGTAAGCCTAACAGTGCGGAAATAACAATCTAACTTGTAAAATAATTAATTAAAACTAAACATATTAAAATAATAATTGCATATAAGGCCGCTCGGCCTATACAACTTAAAAGAAATGCGGAAGTCTATAACTCAATCCCTAAACCCGGAAACTCATGGGAACCACGGGCTAATAGAAATACCGTGAATGCTCTAATCTCCAGAATGTCTACATCAAAGTATGATAGAATCTAAATACTACAGATAGAATAAGGAAGGAGACTCTTCGGTCTGCGGACGCTGCAGATATATCTCGAAGTCTCCATAGCTCTCCTCACCTCAAGGATAATACGCCTGAGTGGAGGTACCTGTATAATCTGCACATGAGAAAACATGCGCAGGAAGGGCATGAGTACACTATAGCGGTACTCAATAAGTGCCAAGTCTAACCTCGGTTGGGTAGTGATGAGGAAGGTCAGGGCCCTACTGAGGTCAAATAACATAATATGAATTAACAATATGAAAACTGACAGTAATAATTAGTACATCGGTGAGGATAGACAGATTAAACAAGGCAATAAGAACTATACGAAGAACAGAATAAACACGGAAAATGTACAACTCAATACCAATGATAACAATGAGGATCTCCCAAGATACCATCTTATAGTCCTTTTATCAACTGTCCAATAGATCTCCCGGGATACCGTCCCGTAATCCATCATATGTGTAAATCTGAAGGATCTCCCGGGATACCATCCCGTAGTCCAACTATCAATGTGTAGGGGGATCTATCGGGAATCTAACCTGCAGTCCCAAAGTAAAAGTGCAGGGGAATCTATCGAGAATCTAACCCGTAGTCCCAAAGTAAAAGTGCAGGGGGATCTACCGGGAATCGAACCCGTAGCCCTAAAGTAAACAAAAAAGGGGGGAGCTACCGGAATCTCACATCCGTAGTCCCAATATAAATGCGCAATCACAACCAGAAGGTACCCAGAAATGAAGTACAAGAGACAAGCAACAGGTAGTACTGGTCTAGCATGCTTCACGTGGTACCGTCGAGGCAACTTAAATAATTTGGCAAGTTAAATCAACTAAACATGCTTTCCCAATCTAGCACAGGTTATAATTGCAAGTAGAATAAAGCAAATATGAGAGAAACTCAATCTCAATATCTTAAGTAAAAACCAGATTTTCAACAATTGGCTCAAGTATGCGCTCGTCACCTCGCGTACAAGGCACTCAAAATACCAAATAACAAATCCTAAGGGGAAAGGTCCTCCACACAAGGTTAGACAAGCCACTTACCTCAACCGACTCCAAAAATCAACTTGAAATCACTCTTTTGCCACGAGTATCCGACTCCAAATTGTCCAAATCTATTCATTTCAATTACATCTCGTAAATAACATCTCAAGCAACTAATTCTACTATTTAATTTACATCTAAAACGCAAATTTAGGTAAAATGACCAAAACACCCCTCAGGCTAACGTGGTCAAAACTCGAGGTTCGAACCAAAATCTGTTTACCCATTCCCCCACGAACCCAAATATATGATTTATTTTGAAATTGGACCTCAAATTGAGGTCCAAATCCCCAAATTAAAAAAATCTAGGTTCTACCCCAAACCCCCAATTTCACCCATGAAATTCATTAATTTTAAGTGGAAAACATGTTAAATGATGTAAATGATTGAAGGAATTAAGTAAAAATCGACTTACAAATGATTTGGAAGAAGGTTTGTCCTTGAAAAATCGCCTATGCGGTTTGGGTCTTGAAAGAATGGTGAAAATGGTGGAAATTCGACTAAGTATGAATTTGATGAGTCTCTGATGTCGCAATTGTGAACCCCGACCAAGCCTAGGATTTGCGAACATTTGTTCACTTTTGCGAACTCTGAGGGAAAATGGGAGGTTCGCATTTGCGAACCATAAGGTCGCTTTTGCGAAACCTCACCCTTCACATTTGTGAGATTAATTATCGCATTTGCGATGGCTTCAGGCCTGGCACATTATCGCATTTGTGAGCTGACCCTTCGAAATTGCGAGCTCGCATTTGCGAGCCAGGCTTCCCAATTGCGAAGCCTGCAGGTCATTTATAGCTGCAATTTTTCCAAGGTTGAAAAAGCACTCTGACACCTATCCAAAACTCACCCGACCCCTCGGGGCTCCAAACCAAACATGCACACAACCTCAAAAATATCCTACGGACTTACTCGCGCGATCAAATCGCCAAATTAACATCATAAACATCGAATCAATCCTCGGAACTCATGATTTCTTCCAATTTCTTCATAAAATATCAAATCTCCATTTTAAGTCCAAAATACGTCAAACGACGTCCGTTTTCAACCAAACTTTACAGAAAGCGCTTAAACCATATATAAGACTTGTACCGGGCGCCAGAACCAAAATACGGGCCTGATGCCATAGTCTTTTAATCAAATTTTATTTCCAATTTCCTTAATTATTTCCAGAAAATAATTTCGCACAAAAATTCATTTCTCGGACTTGGGACCTCGGCATTCGATTCCAGGCATACGCCCAAGTTCCATATTTTCCTATGGACCCTCCAGGACTGTCAAATCAGGGGTCCGGGTCCGTTTACCAAAAAGTTGACCGGAGTCAAATTTATTCAACTTAATATCAAAATTTAGCATTTTTCTCACAGAATTCGTATCTAAGCCTTCTGGCTAGGCATACGAAATGTGCACGCAAATCGAGACAACCCCAAAATTGGACTTGAAAAATTAGAATGATGAACTGTTTAGAGTCAATGGGCATCGGGTGAAGCACTATCTTGGAAAAGTTGATGATGGCCACGTTGTGGCGGTTCTTCATTTCAAATGATTGGTAATTTGCGTCGTGCCACGACGTTAAATCAGACGCTTCTTGGGAGGAAACCCATGTGTCTTTTTCTTTATCTTTTTCTTCTTCTTTAGGTAGGTTTTATTTTGTGCTAACTAGTTTTGAAGTGTATGCAGAAATGAGTGTGCATTGCAGGGACTATGCCCTATAAAACTTGGCTAAGTGTTGAAAAAGTACAGACCACATATTAATTGTGGGGACCGCACAATCTTGATTGCCACAACGGAAAGGAATCTGTGGCCGCACAATTGAAGGACTAAAAATTCACCCTCTCTGAACTTTGTCTGATAGCGGCACAAGAAATTGTGAGGTCCACCCAAATTTTGCAACCGCACTCAATATTGTACGGATCATAGATGTTTACTGAAGGGAAGTGGTATTAGGTAAAGAATGTGGACTGTCACACAATTATGCAGTTGTACTCAGCTTTAAATTTTGCCCTAACTTGGGCAACCTATAAATAGGTTCTCCTCACACTTTTCACACTTTACACACTCTGCATATTCACAAGAGGCAAGAGCACAGTAGTTTAATCCAAATCAAGTTCATCATCTTATTTCATCACCTTAATCTCTTCCGTGCATCACTTCATTACTGGTATGTTAAATTCATTCTTAGATTTTTTCAATTTTCTTAATTTCTTTTCATATTTTATTGGTTATTTTGAGCCCTAATAATGAAATTAAAGATTGTGTGGGCTTAATTTAATGTGGGTAACTTTATGCTTGCTAAATGGGGGATGGGTAGACTAGTTATCATGTTTAATTATCCATGCCTTGTCCAATTTATGCGTTAAAGTTAGAAACCTAGAGTAACTGCTATAAATTTTTGAATTGTGCGGCCGCACAAAAAGTTGTGCAGTCCGCAGAACCATCGTGTAAGGCGTTTGATGTGAGTTGAATGTGCGGACCACACTCAAAATTATGCGGTCCATAGAAATTGGATTGCGGTCACAGACCCATTCTCTGATACTAGAGAGTTTTTAGTTTGAGACTAGAACTATTCGATCGCACTCAAAATTATGCGGTTCGCACTTCAATTGTGCGGTTGCACAAGAAATTGTGCGGACCGCAAAATCAGTACTGCGGCCACACTTCAAAATTGTGCGGTCCACACTTGCCTTTGTGCGATCGCACTCACTATTGTACGGTCCGCACTTCTTAACCCTACTTCTGTTTTTCCTGTAACTGTCTGTAGATATTTTACATTATGATGTGGACTTAACTGAATCTTGTTTTTATGAATTGCAGACAATGGTGCGATCTCGTGGTTGGGGTGATACTTTTAAAAGGAGGGATGAACACTCCCGAGGCCGAGGCAGGAGCAACCTCCCACTCTTAATCCAAAGAATAATTAGCAAGAATGCAACTGGCGGAAGAGCCCCAGAACCTTCAGAATCCAGTGAATATCTCCTGTATAGGGAAGCCTCAGAGGGCAATTCTGTACAAGCGCAATCTCAACAACAACAGCTTCCAGGTAGACTACAACTCAGAGATGAGCCTTCCTCCTCAGCTAACTCTTCTGAGGGTTCGTAAGAGGGTAGCCAAGATTCAGAGTCATCTTCCTCACATGCCCCCGCAACACCTATCCTAGTTGATAATGAGGAGGATATGCCTAATGACGGTAGAGGGGGCGATACCCGAGTTGCCGGCCTAGAGAGGTCAAAGAAGAAGGAATTTTGGGAGGGAAAATTCGTGAGTTTAATTGCTTTCAATAGCTTCAGAGAATGGTGGACTCAAAGATCGCTCACTCTTAAGCGTATAGTTGATTTAAAGGATTTGGATAGATACAACCTGAACGTGGCAAGATAGTTTCGGGAAAGAAAAGGGTGGTCGTCATGCTTCACCCAAACTGTGGTGGATGCCAAGGAGAACCTAGTCCAAGAATTTTATGCCAATATGGTGCACATCAAGAAAGGGACTAAGGCAACCAAGGTGAGAAATTTGAAGGTCAGATTTGATCAGATATCCCTGAACTCTTACTTGGGGCTCGAGGATATGGAGCCGATATAATATCTGGAGAAGTGTAGATTGGGTGATGCGGCTCGTCCTTGGTTAGCCGAGATACTAGCAACTACAGGCCCACCACCATCATGGATCACAACAGGGGTTCCCATTCAGTGGAACACCCTCAACTTTGAATCCAAAGATTGGCAAACATTTGTCTGCAGCCGGATTGACCCATGTAGAAATGAAAGCATCCTTCCTATTCCTCGAGCAGTTTTAATGGCATCTATCATGGGCGGGTACCCTATCAATGTGGGTGCCATCATATCGGCCAACATGTCAGTGGCTGTCAAGCAAGGAGAGAGCTCCTACCCGTATCCAAACACCATCACAGAATACCTTACAGATGCGGGAGTGGAATCAAAGCCATTTGATACAAAGGTTCGGGTAAAGCAGCCCTTCTCATGATACTATTTCAAGGACCCGAGGAACCCGAAGAACAAGAGCAAGGGTCAGCCAACTATTAATGAGGGCCAGTCTGAAGAGCCTTCAGTGGTAGCTATGACTTCACCACCTATACCTTCAGTTGATAGGACTACCACTTCAGCCAGGACTTCTAGCAGTACGACTGTCGTACCTCCACCTTGGCGACATGATTTGCCCTGAGCTTTCTTCGCATTTGCGAGCTTGAGGTCGCATCTGCGGAGTTTGCATTTGCGAGCATCTGGTCGCAAATACTACATGTGCGGCTGGATTTAAGTTAGGGTTTTGGGATTTGGAGCTCATTCTTTTATATTTTGAACCCTAGTCTTGGAGAGGGGCGATTTTTCAGGGGGACATACAAGGTAAGAGGATAAGTGATTTCTTCCTATTTATGATTATATTTCAAGAATCTACATGAATTTCAAGTGAGTATCTTTTGACTTAAAAATCTTGTCACTACTTTAGTAAGGTTATTGAAGATACTTACTGAGTACATGGGGTCAGTTGCACTCATACTACACTTCTACACCTTGCGTGCAGATTCTGAAACTGAGTAGCTGTGGAAGACGGAGCCTTGCATTGAAGACATACCAACATTCCAGATTTAATCTACCTCTCGTTCATGGTAGTTTAAGGTTTTATTTCGGTTTATGTAAACTTCAAACAAATGTTGTATTTATTCTTTGTACCAGCTTTGGAAAATCTAAATCTTAGTGGATCGTGACTTGTACTACCAATTTTTGGGGTAGTTATATTAAATTCTTTTGTAGTCTTTATTATTAATATTTATGATTCTCATTATAGTTGTAACTTATTCTGTTTGGCTTACCTAGCGGATTGAGTTAGGTGCCATTATGACTTGGTCGAATTTTTGGATCATCTTTCATATTGTGACACAGTTTTCGGAAGTAGACCCAATTGATTAAGCTCCAATTTCTACTAAATATGACTTATATTATGCAAGCCTTGAAAGTTATGGAAGATAGTGATGCTTCATTAAGTTTATTACAACGGAAATAGAGAGATCCCGGCTATAAGCCCGATGATAATAGTGCGGTGTTCGATAAATTGAATCAAAACAGAGATTTAACCATTTGATGCTTGTATCTAGAGAATTTCTATTATGCTCGGATAAAGGAGAAACTATTGAGCTAAATTAATGGTGGAGGCACAACAATGGTGAAAGTGAAGGAAGCAATGATGGTGGACATTAAGAAGAAGAAGAAGGAAATAAAAAAGATAAAAAAACAAAAAAAAATCTATTTTTTAGGCTCTTCACGCACCTATATTGGGTGAACTCACTTTACGTGCCAACTTAGCAAGAAGTGTCTAAGTGGGACAGAGTTCATGTAATGTATGTGATCATTAGGAATATCTTTAACTTTAGATATCTAAATGAAAAATCGTGACAACTTTTGTGATTTAACAAATTTTACGCTAATTGCCAACTTGTCGTAATTTTCCTCCTTTATTTGAGTTTCAAAGCGATAATGTAAGGAAGCAGACACATGCAAAATTATTTAGGAAGAAAAATGACAACTATAGAATAATCAATGAAGTTAATCAAACAAAAACATGAAATTTACAATTTAAAATTATTTAGGAAGAAAAATGACAACTATAGAATAATCAATGAAGTAAATCAAACAAAAACATGAAATTTAAAATTTTAAAAAAAGATGAACAAATCTACAACACAAAAGGACCCTTTGAAATTTGCCTAACCAAAAAGGTTAATCATATTTTTTCCTCTCTCTTCTCACGCCTTCCATGCAGCATGTGCTTTGTCTCTACATGCACACATAAAGTACTCAACCATCCATGGATGGATGCACCTTCCAAATCCCACATCCCATCCCACCCCTACTCCCTACCCCTCGTTCCCTAGCTTGTTCATATAAAAAAGAAATAGGCAAAATAAAACCCACCCCATGCATCATTATACCTTTGGACAGAGGAGAGAGAAACTTTGACACTGTGATCAGCTGTACTTTTTCCCCCTATTTTCTTTTCTTCCTCACACAGAGAAAAAGTAGCAAAAGGGGTTGGTTGGGTGTGAGAAAGTGTATAGGGGTTCTCAAAAAGCTACACACATTTGTTGCCAAAAACTGCACCTGTTGTTCTGTTTCTGAAAAAAAACAGCCTACTGTTTTCCATTTATTCTCTCTTCAATCTTTTCACTGTTTCAGTTCTTTTGTATGTACTTTTTTAGTCTGTGTACCTATACACCAACCCAATAGGATAGTATTTGATTTAAAGAAAAAATTGAATCTTGGAATTATATCCTATTGATATACAGTGTATCATGTACAGTAGTATAACAGTATCATGTATAATACAGTCTCTCTAGACACAGTATTAATGCGGTGTTTTAACTTTTGGTTTCTTGTGTGTTTTTCTTTTTCTCTTGTCCTTTGTGTAGCCACAGTACTTTAATCTCTCTCTATAAACATTGGTGTGTTAAGATAAAGACCTCTCTTCACTGGGGTTTTTCTTGTAAAAACAAATCTCAAGAATTAGAGCAAGAGTTGGAGATAAGGGAGAGTGAAAAAAAGGAGTGTTGATGAGTGAAAGAGGAGGCTCTCTTAGAGGAGAGAGAGCCTGCCTGTTCATGCAAGAACAAAAACATCTCAGTTTGTGTTGTTGTTGAAAGAGAAAGAAAGCAGTGATATTTTTCATATTGTGAATGGCCTTGTGTTTGCATAACAAGAATCAGATAATGGATAACAGCAAGTATGTGAGGTACACACCAGAACAAGTGGAAGCTTTAGAGAGAGTGTATGCAGAATGTCCAAAGCCTACTTCTTTGAGGAGGCAACAGCTCATTAGAGAGTGTCCCATTCTCTCTAATATTGAACCTAAACAGATCAAAGTCTGGTTTCAGAACCGAAGGTATTCTTATCAAAGTTGGAAATATTCATTCTTTTCATTTTCTCCTCTTTTTAGGACTTAATAGATGGCCTCTGTTCTTTAAATATATGGAAAAAAATGTGAAAGAATCAGCTTTTAATGTCCTTCATTTCATCCTTTTATTTTAACAAGGATCTGTAAATAATAGACTAGATGTAAACCCTTCTTTTAGGAGGTAAATTCTAGTCATATGTCGACTTCTATTAATTGTGGATGCAGAATTTCTCCAGAAAAAGTGTAACTTTCTACATTTGGTTCTCATTTTTGGCAAGCTAAATGCTCAGAGATTTTGTGCATTTGGGTTGGTTGTGGTCATATGATCTTTTAGTTTATTAATGGAATGACAAGAAAATGGAGAATGTGATATTTTAGGAATTTTCTGACTTTTCCTGAAAATGGTGTTCCTTGTCTATGAGCTCCCCTATAGATATTTCTATTTTTTTTTTTATAAAACAAGAACTACCCATTATTGATTTTTGTTCTTTTCTTTTGTCTTGTTCTTATTTATTTCAACTCTGATGGATCTTTTTACTCAGCAAAATGTGGTTTCAGTCAATGAGCGTTTTCACAGTATAGACTTCTCAAATCGTTGTTAGATTCAATGGCTGGTCCAGTTTTAAAATGCTGAAATGCCTGTGTTTTGCCCATTTATTTCTTCTTTCTTTCCTGTTATTGGAGTAGAGACATACTCCACTTATTATTACTTTTTGTTAAGTATTCTGCTTGCATTTTTTTTTTTTGTAATTAAAGAATCTGTTTTCTGAGTCTCTTCCATCAGCTTGACTGGATGTTGAAGTGAAATGCTATATCCATTTTAAGATTTTATTCTCCCGGCTCTCCTGTACGTGGAATATCAGACCCATTATATCTGCTTTGATTGGATATTTTCGCTTCAATTTGAAATTATGTCACTCGGCAGAATGTGAATATGTCAATTCTCAGCAGTTAAAACACGGAGGAATTTAACCTAATCGTCGAGAGAATCACTGTTTCATAACCTTTGTAGATGCCGTGAAAAACAGAGGAAGGAAGCATCTCGTCTCACCACTGTTAACAGGAAGCTGAGTGCTATGAACAAGTTGTTGATGGAAGAAAATGACCGGTTGCAGAAGCAAGTCTCACAGCTTGTGTATGAGAATGGCTACATGAAACAACAAATTAATACTGTGAGTTGTGTACTTGCTTTACTAGCTTGGTAATCCTTGGAGATTCCACTTCTTTTTCTCTACATGAGCAAATTGTTCTTCTTTGGTTAATAGAACTCAAATAAATCATGTAGGTTTTCACTTAACCCATATCTCATTTTTTCCAAGTTTAAATCATTTTGCTGAAGCTTTGCACGAGCTGCATTTAACTTTAACCTTTTGTCTTATTTTATCATTTCATGAAGAAATTCCTGTAACTTTATCCTTTATTATCTGCTTCTTTGGTACGATGAAACTGAAGATGATTATCGTAACAGGTTAGCAGCGCGACCACAGATACAAGCTGTGAATCTGTGGTCGTGAATGGTCAGCAGCAAAGAAAAAACCCAACACCTCAGCATCCAGAAAGGGATGCGAATAACCCAGCTGGGTAATCTAATTTGTTGTTTTTTAAACAACGACACTGGTGTTTTCCGGTCGAAAAAACTAATAAACATTTTTCCATGTATTTTCAGTCTTCTTGCAATAGCTGAGGAGACCCTGGCAGAGTTCCTTGGAAAGGCTACTGGAACTGCTGTCGACTGGGTGCAGATGATTGGGATGAAGGTACTTCTTTTAGATGATTGTGCATATGTAGTTTCTGACTTGTTCATTACATGTGTTCAATTATTAACTTTTGCCCCCTCATTCAACTTCCCAATTTAGCCTGGTCCGGATTCTATTGGTATTGTTGCTGTTTCCCGCAACTGCAGTGGGGTAGCAGCACGTGCCTGCGGCCTCGTGAGTCTAGAGCCCATGAAGGTACTTCAGTTATCTTTATGGTTATGAGTTTTATCTTATTCTAGCCTTGGATTGTAAGCTGTAGAAATTTTTTCCAGGTCGCCGAGATTCTCAAAGATCGTCCTTCTTGGTATCGTGACTGTCGTTGCCTTAATGTACTGAGCGTAATCCCTACAGGCAATGGAGGGACAATAGAGCTTATTTACTTGCAGGTTTGTTGTGTTTGCCCACATCAGATGTTGGTTATGTCGACACCATGTTATCTCAATTTATTTAGCTCTGTGCTCAGTAAGTTGGTGTTTGCCATGTGTTTCTTCGTTAGACTTATGCACCAACCACATTGGCATCCGCTCGTGACTTTTGGACATTGAGATACACTACAAGTTTGGAGGATGGCAGTCTTGTGGTATGTGTTAGGCATAATCCAAAACCTTGAGGCTAACGTCTCTAAACTTTACTTGCCTATCTCTTGCTCTAGCTACATCATTTAAAATATTATTCCTGGCATTAAAATGCAGATATGTGAACGATCTCTGACGACAGCTACTGGCGGCCCAACAGGGCCTCCTGCCACAAGTTTTGTTAGGGCTGAAATGTTACCAAGTGGCTATCTCATAAGGCCCTGTGAGGGTGGAGGCTCAATGATTCACATTGTTGATCATATTGATCTAGATGTAAGCCTGAAAAATATTGGTCAATTGAAATTTTGATTTCTTTAGATTATTGTAGTTTTAACATACCCTATCTGTGCTCAGGCTTGGAGTGTCCCTGAAGTTTTGAGGCCACTTTATGAGTCTTCCAAGATCCTTGCACAGAAGACGACTGTGGCTGTAAGGAATTTAGAATTTGTTGAATTGTATAATCTCCAGCATGACAAGGTGATTTGTTAACAAGTTTGAGTTATCTGTGCAGGCCCTGCGACACATAAGGCAAATTGCACAAGAAACCAGTGGAGAAATCCAATACACTGGGGGTCGCCAACCAGCTGTTTTGAGGGCACTAGGTCAAAGATTATGCAGGTGAGAAGACAAGCCAATTATCAATTTAGAGACACAAAAATAATATACTACGCCCCAACACAGTTGTAATGAAGCTGTTGTCAATTCTATGCTTCGATTAGTCTTTTCAGAATTTCATCCTTGATATTTGCTACAGGGGATTTAATGATGCTGTTAATGGATTTGTTGATGATGGTTGGACTGTTATGGATAGTGATGGTGTAGAGGACGTAACCATTGCTATAAACTCATCTTCGACCAAATTTCTCGGTTCACAGTACAACACTTTGTCAATACTTCCTACCTTTGGAGGAGTCTTGTGTGCCAGGGCATCAATGCTTCTTCAGGTATGTTGGAATTGCTATTTGGCCTTGGTTTACATTGGTCGACTTAGAATCAATTTATCAATTAATGAATAGGTTCTAATCTCTAGCTGATACTTCCATTGTGTAGAATGTTCCCCCTGCTTTGCTTGTTCGTTTCCTTAGGGAGCATCGTTCTGAGTGGGCAGATTATGGGGTTGATGCATATTCTGCTGCATCTCTTAAAGCCAGTCCATATGCTGTCCCTTGCGCCAGACCGGGTGGCTTCCCAAGTAGCCAGGTCATTTTACCCCTAGCTCAGACTGTGGAGCACGAAGAGGTAATAGTCTTGCCAATTTATATTTCTATGTTGTCTATGATCTCGGACCAATTAATCATGTTGTTTTAACTCGTCCTCTATAATATAGTTTCTTGAAGTAGTACGACTAGAGGGTCCTGCTTTCTCCCCGGAGGATATTGCTTTATCACGGGATATGTACTTGTTACAGGTTAAGAACCCGTACTCTACTCATTGAAAATTGTGTATTTCCCGACATTTTTGGTTTACTGATTGTCTTTCTACCATTGCAGTTATGCAGTGGAGTTGATGAGAATGCTTCAGGTGCATGTGCTCAGCTTGTTTTTGCACCTATTGATGAGTCTTTTGGTGATGATGCTCCATTGCTTCCATCTGGTTTCCGTGTCATTCCGCTGGAGCCTAAATCAGTTCAGTAACACCTATTATGCTTTGCTACCTCGCAATGAACCATTGACCATTGAAAAGTTTAATATTCTTACAGAACGTCTAGCTTTTCAGTCACAAATTTCTGTGTACTACGTGTTCCTAACAATACGAAATTCATTTTTAATTGCTGAGTTTCCAAGTGAGAATATGAGGATTATCTTCCGAGTTTGCACTGAAATTTCTCTACTTGTATGATGCAGGATGGCCCTGCAGCAACTCGGACTTTGGACTTAGCTTCAACTCTTGAAGCTGGAACTGGTGGGACGCGTCCTGCTGGTGAAATTGAAGCAAGCAATTACAATCATCGTTCTGTCTTGACAATCGCATTCCAATTTACTTTTGAGAGTCACTACCGGGATAATGTAGCTGCTATGGCTCGCCAATATGTGCGAAGTATAGTAGGCTCAGTTCAGAGAGTTGCAATGGCCATAGCACCCTCTCGACTGAGCTCTCAGTTGACGCCTAAACCCTTCCCTGGTTCACCTGAAGCTGTCACTTTAGCAAGGTGGATTTCCCGGAGCTATAGGTATGAGTTTTACAGGTCTTAGCTGTACTTTTGACATTCTCTCACTAACATGTTTTGTGTCATTACTTGTAAACACCTGATATCAATAAATAACCTGTCATTGTAATTGAGTAGAAGAAACATATTACTTTTGACAACTTTTATACTTTTCCCCTTGAGGTTCGAAGACAAGTTTGATATCTGACTTTGCACTCCCATTAAATGTTGTACATCCTCTAACTATTTCCCAATTGTGTTTCAGAGTGCACACAGGAGGAGACCTGCTTCAGGTTGATTCTCAAGCTGGTGATGCTGTTCTGAAACAACTGTGGCACCATAGTGATGCAATAATGTGTTGCTCTGTCAAAATGAATGTCAGTATGCTGCTTCTCTACTTGTTATGACCGATGCCATTCCTAATTCAATACTAAGTATTTGCTTAGGTCTTTCCCAAGGAAGAAACAAGATACCTAATTAGTTAATGTACTTGTTAATGCAGGCATCTGCAGTTTTTACATTTGCAAACCAGGCTGGTCTTGACATGCTTGAAACCACCTTGTTAGCTCTTCAGGATATAATGCTTGATAAGATTCTAGATGAAGCTGGTCGTAAGGTCCTCCTATCAGAGTTCTCCAAGATCATGCAGCAGGTTTGATTACTACCATCAAATTTTTGCTAATACATGGCATCACATTCGTTCAACTTAGCAAACTAGCTTCGACAAAAAGCATCCGAACTTTTATACTGCAGTATTTAGTAGCTAACAGGGTTCTTTTTTGTGCTAAAAGTAGTCGATCAGTTATCGTGTCTGTCTTTAATAGTTCTCGCAACAAAATGCTGTAGCTAGAAAATTACAAGAAATTTCTACAAGTCCTGAATCTTATGATTGTTATCATTGTGCTTTTAGGGCTTTGCCTATCTACCAGCAGGAATATGTGTATCTAGCATGGGAAGGCCAGTGTCATATGAGCAAGCTGTAGCATGGAAGGTTCTCAATGATGAAGATTCCAACCACTGCCTAGCTTTCATGTTCATAAACTGGTCTTTTGTTTAAGTTAAAACAGATAATCTATGTAAGACTTTTGGTATTAGCTGTCAACCTTTTAAGTTAATGTCGGTACTCAGAATGTTTTAAATTAAGCTTTGTATATGACTATGTTGACAAGGATGTGTGGTTGGATCCCAACTCTATGCCTATTACTGTATGACATGTTATTCCTGTTATCTGCTTTGTCTTTGTCAACATGTTCTCTAATGTTGCTGTCTAATTAATTTTCTTGGATATAGTTTGGAAGTTAGTTGAGATTTCAATCATGTAGGATAGTGTTGAAAATATAATGTCTGTTTTTTGTGTGGTCCACCTTCTATTGATTAGGTGATTAGCTTAATTTGGTTAAGGCAATATTTACTGGTTGCCAGTTGGTACCACTTGTGCTTGTTTCTTGAGTCGTTTCACCAAAGGAGATAGTACTTTCTAACCGATGGTTTTTGAAATGTCAACTTCAATACAAAAAATGTTGATTTTCGAGTGACTTTGCAAGGGTGATGTGACCAACTTGTTTTAAAGTGAGATTGGGTTTTCTTGGTTAGATTAGGGGAGATGAAACTAACTCTTTTTTTGTATTTATTGGAATATAAAGAATTTGTTGAAGAAGTTTAATTTGTGTTTAGACGCATTCAAAACTTAAAAAAGGGCCCTCTCTAAAGTATTGCCATTACCCCTCTTATTATGGCGTTAGATTTTTTTTTTTTTGGGGTAAGAGAGGAAATTCGCAGCCGCTGCAACCTTTGTTCTTCGGGTGAGCACTCTATAGTGATCACTTTTTGTGCACTGAGTAAACACTTCATGTAATGTAAACCGTACTTTGCATGCCTTGTGTGACAGGCTTAATCCCAGAAGACATAAATGGGGAATGGAATGGATCCTAGGTCATCCACTTTTTGCGCACTGAGTAAACACTTCATGTAATGTAAATCATACTTGGCATGCTTTGTGTGACGGGCTTAATCCCTG
>MU698763.1:6040-53767 GCA_026770625.1 Nicotiana glauca | reverse complement strand
GGGGGGGGGGGGGGGGGGGAAGGGAATGGATCCTAGGTCATCCACGGATGATCACCCTCCGGACCAACTGAACCCCGAAGGGTTTATGGCGTTAGAGTTATTCTCTTTTTGGTTGCAGAAATGTCATGTCTCTATTACGTAGAAGGGAATGAGAAGAGGGATAGTGAGATTTGAATTCATCCCTTGTGAAAAAGACTCAACGGATCAAAGATACGCAGGGACTGATGACTCCCAAGAGTTGTTTGGCAGCTCGTTGTCGACTCATTTCGTATGTTGTGAGAATTACTTCTAACTTCAACTGGTATTGCTACTACACCATGTTTACGTTAGCTTGGAGTATTTCGTAGGAAATAGGCTATGCCCTCTGTGGATTGACTCTACAGGTTACATATAGATGATGTACTAGGTCTAGGAGTTACTATTTGCTTCATTTACTTCCATTTTGAATTGATTTTGACAAGAAAATATGGCGAAAGTACTTCTCATACTGTTTACATACGATTGCACGTCTTTGAAAACCTAGTTCAATTTGTATCTCAAGAACATAGACCGGTACTATATATATATATTTTTGGATGATGTTGTTATCCTTAATTATTTCATCGAGTACCTGTTACTGTCATCTAGTATAGGTATCGATAACTTTATCGACTAAAGCTTGCCATTCTTACTATATTATATTTGTTCAAATTAAAAGGAAGCCCGGTACACAAGACATTCCGTATTCACGTAGGATCCAGGAAAGGGTAGCATCTTAAGGAGTATGATGTAGATAACCTAACTTAGTGCGATTATTACTAGCTGTTTCCACGACCGTAACTTATAACTTATATAGGTGACACCGAATATTTATTAAAATGGGAAACAAAATTATTGACCGAGGACCACAACATGATGAAAGTTGAAAGGACAGAGAAACAGTTTGTTGCAAGTTTGACATTTCTTTTTCCCCTCCTCCTGTAAAATGTTTCGGAAAGCGATGGGACAAGGGGAATTTTCAGTGCATATGAAATCCAATCCTTCCTGACTCGAAAGTCAAAACTATTGGGACCATCCAATGGGGGACCCCTTAAATTTAAATGGTGTCATTCGACATAGCTTTGATAAAATAATTCTGTTATATATTATGTAATTAATATTTTTCTAAAAAATAATATTTACTTCATTTTAATTTATGTGACTCTATTTTCTTCTTAATCTCTTAAAAAAATAAATGGTCATTTTTAAATTTGAATATAATTTAACTTTTAAATGTTTTATTTCTTTGTAGTGACAAGTTTTTATAGTCATATAAATATTGTGGTACGTTTAAGATCGAAAATTTCAAAAAACTTTATTTCTTTTTAAAAATTTTATGCTCAGTCAATAAGATCATATGAACGAAACACGTGGAGTATGTATATTTCTAATAGGCCAATACTGCTAAAAAAAATAAAGTAATACAAAATAAATATCAATTTAGGATACAAAATAAAATTTTAGAATTCCACGGTCTCAACCCATACCCGGACCATTATATACAAACTTAAATGTGACAATAGGTCGATACTAATTGAATACAAGATACATACCACTTTTCGAATAAGAAGTAAGCATTTAGGGATCATTTGGTTATGGGATAAAAGATAATAATCCTCAAATAAAATATGAGATTATACCACCTTCAATAATCTAAATTAGTAATCTTGCGTACACCAATGTGACCGCCCATTACCCCTAAGGGGTCTGACCCTTTTCAGGCAGTGAGCAATGACTACACCACACCATGCTGAGAGTGATAAAAATCACCCGCCTCACGCCACTGACATTAGTTGTGTGAGACTACTTTTTATATCACATAGTTGTTGACCCATATTTTACATATTTGGATCCAAGACTACACAGTTGTGAGATAAAAGGAAGTCTTACACAACTAGCGTCAGTTGTATGAGACGCAATAAATTTTTTTCCATACTGAACTCTCGTGAAGCCATTCTGTAACTGTGACGGACCCAACCAGGAATATCTCTTTTATGTATTAACAGGCCGTAGACCCCTTTGCTACTTCAACTTGTCACCCACACAAAGCCCTTAGAGTATATTGTTAGGTCTTCTGCAGTCATCATTTTACATAATAGGTATGGAGACAGTACGTACTGTAATGTGGGAACCGTACTCTTACTTAAAACTTGCAAAATTATTTTAGAACAATTTAGTATTTTATTTGTCTCAATTTTGTATGATAATGTTTAAAGGGACACGGAGTTAAAAGAATAAAAGAAAAACTTTTGAAACTTATGATTTAAGACAAGCATAGTAATTTTTATTGCTTTAAATCGTCACAGTAACAGTAAAATAAAAAGCTTAAAATTAAACTTATACTAAATATAAACAAATATCATTTTTCGCGGTACTGACTAAAAAGAAAAAAATATCATATAAAATTGGGACAGAAGCGCCACTAGCAAAGAAGCATAATTGGTCAAAATACTATATTTAATGAGAATATTCAAAGATATATAATCTTGACGATTAGACGATTGAGGTTGCATAATGTTAATCTTTGGAGTTAATTTCCAACACTCTACACGCTATTCTTGGACTTTTAGCGCTGTCTCAAGATTTTTTTTTTTATTTTAAAAAAAGCAGTTGACAGTTTAGGATGTATTATAATAATTACTAATAGCATGTTTGGATTATTCTTATGGCAGCATATTATTGTCAAAATTTGGAAGATGATTTTGACATTGACTTTACCCATATAAATATAGTTACATTATCAACAAACTTATTTATTCTTGTGTAACAATCTAATTAAATTGTGTGAGTCTTTTTCATATAAAAGTCCAAACAATATAGATGAGATGATCTTTCATTCTCCTCTTTGTAGTTGCATTATTCTATTTCTTAAGATAGTCGCCTGAAAATAATATAATAATTGATAAATGACTTCTACCTACTTTAAAAAGTGTATTAGTCTCTTTCTTTTTTTTCTTTTCCGGGGAAAGGCGAAATATTATTAATACTAGATAGATATTAAGTAGAGCTAGTGACACTAAAGTTACTAATAATACTAGACTTACCAAGTTGTGCTATCATATTACAAACATTGGTTTTTATAAGACGGATCATCATTTTCTAAAAGTTGTTGATTTTTGTGGAGTCATCGATCTCCACTCCTAGTGTAACTATATTTCTTTCATAAGCTATTTTCAGTCCAGTCTGCAGAGCTAAAAGTTTCATGTAGATGTGATTGAATCCAAAAGTTGATTTGGCGAAACCAACTACCCAATTTCCTTGATCGCTTCTTAGTACTCCTATATCACCCGTAGATGCGCTATCCTTGAATTCTTCCTCTATGTTAAGCTTAAAGTGGAGTGTCGCTTGGGGAAATCGCTTGACATAAATATAGCGTTGATGGAGTGAGCTAGTAATTTTGTTGGCAGTAAGGATAAATTCTCGAGCACGCATCAGAACTGTCTAAGCATGAACTTGCATAGTACGATTGTTGAAGTTATTGTGATTTTGATTTAACCAAATGTACCAAATGTTAAGGGTAAACAGTTTGGCTCCCACCGTTGGGCTAAGGATAATAGTGGTGATTTAATATGAATCTTGATAACACACTCTATTTTACACTTGTACTTTGAAGTTTGATTTCAGGATTATTAAATATGTCAAATTTTCAATCTGCTCACTTAAGTGTTGACGCCGAATCAGGTCACCACGGTAAAAATAACAGTGTGGTGCGGAGTAACAATGTATCCCCTGTCGACCCTAATAGCATTCCAATCGCTGATCCAGCCGATGCCAATTCGCTGGTTGCTATCAACATCAACCTACAAACTGATCCCAATAACAGCATTCACGGGGCGCCTCGGCCATCGGCTTGTGAGGCACCCGTAGGGGGAGGCGATGGAGTTAGCTTACGTTTGATTTTTGAGATGCAAGCTCAACAAATTGCAATAACACAAATGCAGAGTCAAAATCACACACACAATGCGGGTGAACCTGAATGGGTTGGAGAAAACACTTGGAGGGAAGACCGGATTATCACAGAACCCGACGGGTCTGGGTCCGGATCCGGAGAAACTCTTAGGTGATGAAAATGCTCGTGGCACTGGCAAAACAGGTAGAATCTGGTGAAAAGAAGATAGAGGCAAACTACAAGTAAGTGGAAACGTACAACTCGAGGGTCGATTAGATCCCAGGGGCACCTCCAATAGTGAGGGGACCTGATTCCAAAAAGTTTATTTAGAAGCCTTTTCCCTCGAGCGCGACACCAAAGACAATTCTGAAAAGATTCTGAATGCCCGATATTCCAAATACAATGGGACCATAGATCCAAAACAAGATGTGACCTCTTACACATGTGTAATAAAAGCAACGACCTCGAGGATAACGAGATCGAGTCGGTATTGCTGAAGAAATTCGGGAAAACCATGTCCAAGGGAGAAATTACATGGTATCTCAACTTATCTCAAAACTCTATTGATTCATTTGCTATGCTAACAGATGCCATTATTAAAGCTCACTCTGGAGCTATTAATGTTGAGACGAGAAAATAGGATATGTTCAAAGTTAACCAGAGAGATAACGAGATACTTAGGAAATTCGTGTGGAGATTCCAAATAGAAAGAATGGACCTGCCCTCGGTTGCAGAAGATTAGGCATTCAGGAATTTACTCAGGGGCTCAATCCCCAAAGTTCGGTTACGTCTTGGCAATTAAAGCAAAATTTGGTAGAGTACCCAGCGGTTACATGAGCTGATGTCCACAACAAGTATCATTCAAAGATCATTGTTGAAGATGACTAATTAGGGACTCCATTGGGGTTGGTTTATCCCAATTGAGCGAACAACAAGTCTTAAAGAATAGTGGATCAGGAGTCGAGGCCACCTCGAGACCGATACCAGCCTTACAACTCAGATAGAAGGGTAAACATACCTAGATGCCATCCGACTAGGAACGACAGAAGAAATGATCAGGGTACGAGCAATTGAGGGTTGGTGAATAGAAACGGTTTCGATAGATCATCCAAAGTCAGAGATGCCCGAGGCTACTAGAATATAACTTCAATGTAGATTCAGTGAGTATAATGTCATCCATCGGTTGCATCAAGGAGACCAAATGGCCGAGGCCGCTCTAGTATGATCTGGCATATAGGTATCACAATTTGATATGCAAATATCACGGTACTCACGGACATAGAATCGAGGATTGCCGACAGTTAAAGGAAGAAATGACTCATTTGTTCAATAATGGGCATCTTCAGGAATTTCAAAGTAAGCGGGCCATAAACTATTTCAAGAACAAGGACGCTAACAAGCAAGAAGAACCCCAACATGTGATTAATATGATTATCAGAGGAGTAGACGTTACCAAATGATCTATGATAAAACGCACCAAAGTCTCTATCACGAGAGAAAAATGAACTCAAGATTATCTCCCGGAAGGATCCATCTCGTTTAGTGACAAGGATGCTGAGGGCATCATTCAACCTCACAATGATGCACTAGCAATATATGCACTTAATAATAAATCTCGAGTTAAGCGCGCATTAATTGATCCAGGTAGCTCGGCCAACATCATCCGAGGGAGAGTCGTGGAACAATTGGGGATGTTGGATTAGATCGTACCAGCAGTTCGAGTACTGAATAGTTTAATATGAAGGGTGAAATCACCCTACCGGTCAACATGACTGGAACCACTCAACAAGCAAAGTTCTATGTGATCGAGGAGTACATGAGGTACAATGTCTTGTTTGGGAGACTGTGGGTTCATAGCATGAGGCGGTACCATCGACCTTGCACCTACCGTTGAAATTTCCAACCCCAGGTGGAATCAAAATGGTCCACGGGGAACAACCGGCTGTAAAAGAGACGTTCTCCATCGAACAAGTGATCCCAGTACCCATGATCACGACATCAAAAGATAAGGGACTGATTGAAGAGAAACGCACCAAATAGCAATCACAGGTCTCTGCCTTGACCGAACCGAAAAAATGGGAGGAATGTCCAATATATGAGGAAGATTACTTCGGGGTACCGAGATCCTTCGTAGCACCTGATGACGCCGATGCCACCAAGTCAATAATCGAGGAACTAGAACAAGTCATATTGTTCGAGCATCTGCTTGATAGAAAGGTATACCTGGGCACGGGGTTAACCCCCAAGCTCAAGACAAAACTCACTAATTTTCTTAAAGCTAATGTCGATTGTTTTTCTTGGTCGCATTTAGATATGACAGGAATCCCACCGGAGATAACAACTCTTAAATTGAGTTTGTATATGAACTTCCATCCGATTAAACAGAAGAGGAGGCCATAGTCCGAGGTCAAACACGCATTCATCAAAGATGAGGTATCTAAACTTTTTCGATACCTTATGCAAATCTATTCTCTAGCTAATTATGATAATTAAGGCATGTAAATATGTAGAGATTACTCAAATAATATAATTAAAGCATGGTGTGAGTCTAAATCTACCCGGGCCTAATCAAGAATTCTAGCATACGCTTGAATACTCGTCACCTCATATGTACATAGACCCACAACATTTACCACCTAACAAATATGATACCTACGGAGTATATTACTCTCATACGATTAGATAGGAGACGTACCTCGCTCCGAAATTCGATTACCTGCTCCATCGCCTCTCTAACGCCTCAAAATAATGTCGAATGATCCGAAACTAATCAAACAATGTGGCAACCAATCAAAATATACTCCAATACTCGTAATTTAACAATTTATAATAATTCCCAACTCTGCTCAAAAAGTCAACAAAGTCAACCCTCGGCACACGTGCCCGGTTCAAAAAAATTTAGAACATAATTATTACCCATAGCACCGCGAACTCAAATATATAATTTAATTTAATTTCCATATCTGATTTCATGATTAAAATCCAAAATTACCATTTCTAGGCTTTCTTCTAAAATCACACAATTTCTACAAAATTCCATATTTAAATCCACAGAAAATTTATGTATTTAACTCATAATGTGTGGAAATTACTTACCTTGTCATAGATGATGAACATATCCCCTCAAAGAACTCCAAAAATTGCTCAATCCAAGTAAGAAGTGAAGGAAATGGGTCTAACCCCCGAAATAAAAAAAACATACTGCCAGGCTTTCATTCTTTGCGTTCGAGGACCACTAGTCGCATTCGCGAAGGCCTACCAGCACAAAGCTTCGTGTTCGCGATCAACCCATCGTGCTTGCGATGACCAACTTGCACCCAACTCAGAAATCCCTTTACATGTTCGTGGTATCCCTTTCGCGTTCGCAAAAGGAAAACCTGCCAGCCAATGCATATTTTCGCATTCCCAACTTCCTATAGTGTTCGCGTAGTGTACCCCCACTCCTTCTCTGCGTTTGCAACTATTATGTTGCGTACGCGAAGCACAATTTCCTAGCAGCCCACAAATCCTTCTTCGTGAACGCATGCATCCCTTCGCATTCACGAAGAACAACGCCAAACAACAACACCAGCATATCACCCAAACTTGGTCCAAAACCATCCCGAAGCACCTCGAGGCCCCCGGGACCTCGTCCAATCATACAAACAAGTCCTAATACCTCAACCAAACTTATCTAAAGACTCGAAACACCACGAACAAATCAACATCATGAATCGACGATCAAAATCATTCTTTAAACATTCAAACTTCAAACTTCACCAAACATGTCAGAATCACAATTAAACATTCCGAAACGAAGCCAAATTTTACATACAAGTCACAAATCACAATTTGAACCTACTCCAAGGCTCAAAATCCCAAATGGATATCGATAACACCAAGTCTACTTCAAATCAAACTTAGAAAATTCTAAAATTTTCAAAATACCAATTTTCCACAATAATCATTGAAACGCTCCCAGCCAACCCGAAATTCGATTCGAACATACGCCCAAGTCCAAAATCATCATACAAACCTATTGGAACCTTCAAATCTCGATTCCGAGGTAGTTTACTCAAAATTCAATTCTTGGTCAACTCTTTCAACTTAAAAATTTCGAATTGAAAATTATTCTTCCAAATCAACTCTGAACTTCTCGAAAGTCAAAACCGACCACACATGCAAGTCAAATACATAAAATGAAGTTGCTCAAGGTTTCAAAATAGCTAATGACAAGCTAGAGCTCAAAACGACCGATCGGGTCATTACAATCTCATCCCACTTAAACATATATTTCTCCTTGAACGTGCCAAGAACTATTCCAAAGTTGTCAAAAATGATTGTATAACACCTCGTGCACCTACCTGTACCACCATAATTCATATGAGCACATTAGCTCAAACTATACTGAAGATACATCCTACTACCTTAGCCCACACTCCTTAGAACCAAATTCCAACATTGGGAATTTTTCACAAGATTCTATTATAGCATACGTACAC
Source organism: Nicotiana glauca (assembly GCA_026770625.1). Classification (NCBI taxonomy): domain Eukaryota; kingdom Viridiplantae; phylum Streptophyta; class Magnoliopsida; order Solanales; family Solanaceae; genus Nicotiana; species Nicotiana glauca. Next base: position 45,379 of record MU698763.1, on the reverse strand, counting down.
CACATCAAACTCCACAGGTTGTACCAAACATACACATACACCCAAGCCGTAACCACATTACGTACCACATATTTCATATGCCAATAGTAATTTCTCCCAAGCGCCATAGCTGCAATTTTTGAAATCGATCCTTATAATATACCTAGTGACACATACAAGCCCTGGTCCAACCCATTCAATACTGCAACAAAGAAAGATAAATGTAGAAACTCGACCTCTCATCTTTACTTCTTCGAGATTAGACGGGATACTCACTGGGTACATATTGTTTATGTACTCATACTACGCTTCTGTACTTAATTGTGCAGGATCTGAGGCGGATACATCTGGTTACCAGTTCGGTGCGCGCCCTTGAGTTGCGGCAGAGACTTCCACGGTGAGCTGCTTCCTTCCTATGCCGTTCAGCAGGCGGATGGAGTCTTCCTTTACTTTTGTTGTCTTTTCTTTATCTCGGATAGTAGGATAGAGATATTTCTTTTATATATTCTACTAGATGCCCATACTTGTGACACCAGGTCTTGGCACACACTTTGGTAGACTAGTTTTTTTTTGGGTTGTATTATTATGTTATTTAATTCATGTATCACTTTCGGGTTTCGAATTCTAAAAATTGGATAACTATTTTACTTAAATTTCGCTAAATATAACATAAGGAGATGGAAATGTTCCGCATTGGCTTACCTGACAACGGTGTCGGGCGCCATCATGACCTATTGTGGAAATGGGCCGTGACAACATAGTATCAGAGCACTAGGTTCACGTAGGTCTCACAAATTATGGGCAAACCGGATAGAGTCTTGTTGATCGGTACGGAGACGTCTATATTTATCTTCGAGAGGCTATAGGGTATTAGGAAGGATTACTCTTTATTCATTTCCTGTCGTACAGTGCTTAATGTACTAAATTTCCCTCTTCTATTCTCTCACAGATGGTGAGAACTCATATCGCTGACATTCCGAACCCAGGAGGAGCTGCTCCCCCCGTTGCTAGAGGCCGAGGTAGAGGCCGAGGGAGGGCTCCAGCCCATGGTATAGGACGGGGCTGTCCCAGAGCAATTCCAGTTGCACCACCAGCAGATCCTGTGGAGGATCCTATTATTGAGGAGCAGGGCGAGGCATCCGTAGCTGAGCCTACCCCGGCAGATTTCATGACAGCACCGGGATTTTAGGAGGTCATGGGCCGCATGCTACGGTTCATGGACACTATGACTCAGGCTGGTTTATTTCCAGTAGACCCAGCAACTTCATAGGCAGGATGGGGAGCCCAGACCCCTACTTCTCAGGCCCCAGGTCATGCAGTTGCAGTATATCACACTCCAGGTACACTACCCGCAGGTGGGGCTCAGCCAGTTGCTGCAGTGGAACCCCAGCCCAGGCCAGCTATGGATGGTGATCCATAGAAGTTATTGGACAGATGAACCAGGCTTCACCCTCTGGTCTTCGGGGGCGAGCGTCATGAGGATTCCCAGGACTTCATTGACAGGTGCAGGGATAGACTGCACAACATGAGGATATTGGAGTCGCATGGAGTTAACTTCACTACTTTTTAGCTTGAGGGCAGAGCACGTAGAAGGTGGCAGTCCTATGTTCTTGGAAGGCCAGCGGGTTCTCCTCCCCTCACTTGGGGTTAGTTCACTCAATTGTTCCTGGATCGATACATTCCTCCCTCTGAGAGGGAAGAGTTACGGTATCAGTTTGAGCACCTAGAGCAGGGTCAGATATAAGTCATCGACTATGAGGCAAGGTTCTCCGAGTTGTCTCGCCATGCACTTATGATACTTCCCACAGAGGCAGAGAGAGTGCGGAGGTTTGTTGTGGGGTTACACCCTACCATACGGTCTGGTATGGCTCGAGAGGTAGAGATAGGTAAAGGGTACCAGCTAGTTGTTGAGATTGCACGTAGGATTGAGGGTTACCGTCTGAGGGGTAGAGAGCAAATACAGCAAGATAAGAGGGCTAGGTTCTCTGGAGAGTTCAAAGGCACCCCAGTTAGGGGTAGAGGTCGGTTTGGTAGGGGCCAGCCTAGCAGGCCCCCAGTTTTAGCACCACCACCTGCTCGGGGTGCTCTTATTTTAGTGCTATTCCGAAGAGTTCTTATCACCCGCCAGCTATTCAGGGCTCTTCCGGTGGGTATTCAGGTCCTCCGGATTCTTCCAGTCCTCATTTCAGTGCTATGCCGGAGGGTTCATACCGTCCACCGGCCATTCGAGCTTCTTCCAGTGGATCTTCAAGTCATCAGAGTCAGCCCTCCGGGTAGCAGGTCGCCACACCGTGGAGTTGCTTTGAGTGCAGGGACCCCGATCACATGAGGAGATATTGCCCCACTTTGGGGCAAGGCAGTGCAGTAGAGCCAGCAGCCCGTGATTTCAGCACCAGCTACCCAGCCACCTAGAGGTGGAGGGCAGATGGGTAGAGGCTGTCCTAGAGGTGGAGACCAGACTAGAAGAGGTCAGCCAACTACTCCGCAGTCAGGTGGAGGCCAGAAAGCCGACGCTCCAGCTAGATTCTATGCTCTTCCGGCCAGGCAAGAGTATTTCTGTAGTGAGGGTCCAGTGGAGGGGCCAATCGGTCGAGGAGGTGACCTGGGAGTCCGAGGAGGACATACGGAGCAGATATCCCCACTTATTCAGCAGTCTAGGTACTTTTCTATGCCCATTCGAGGACGAAAGTTTGTTTAAGAGGTGGAGAATGTAACGACCCGACCGGTCATTTTGCATTTTAGAACCCCATTCCCTTAAATAAAACTTCTCGTGATTGCTTTAGCTAATTTATAACTTGCGGGGACGGTTGGTTCGGGAGCTGGAAGAGTTTTGAGTAAAATATGACCATTTGCTTATTTAAAATTTTCTTAAAAGACCAAGTTTGACTTCGGTCAACTTTTTGGGAAAATGGACCTGGATTCGTGATTTGATAATTTCAGAGGGTCCGTGGGAAAATATGGGACCTGCGCGTTGACCGGAATCGAATTTCAGGTCCCTAGCCCGAGTAATGAATTTTTATTTAAAATTGTTAAATTGAAGTTTTAAAGAATTAAAAAAACTAAGTAATCATTGATTCCCTAGGTATCGGGCTCAGATTGTGGTTCTGAAACTTGGTACAGGTCCGTAGTGTTGTTTAAGACTTGACCGTAAAATTTGGTGCCAATCCGAGTAGTTTAAGGGCATTTTGACCCGTTAGAAGAAAATTAAGAACCTTAAAGTTCAATAGTTTGATTCATTTGGTTTTAGGGGGTGATTTCAAGATTTAGCGTTGCTTTGGGTGTTCCGAGGGTTTGAGTAGGTCCGCCTCGTGATTTCAGACTTTTCGGTATGTTTGGGCGGGGCTCAGGAGCCCCGAGCGTCAAACGAGTGAGGTTCAAGCGAAGTAGAAAAATTGAAGAATATCTGAAGTTGTTGCTTCTGTCATAACCGCATCTGCGGTTCTAGGACCGCAGATGCGGTCAATTGATCGCAGAAGCAACCAAGGGTAATCCAGGCCAGAACCATAGAAGCGGCTCCTAGCTGCAGATGCGGGCCTCAGACCGTAGAAGCGGTCCAATCCGTTTTTGCCCAGTTTTGCAAATGCGGCTCCCCTATCACAGATGCGGTCCCCTAACCGCAAAAGCGGAAGTCGCTGTGGAGTATGCTTCATTTAATTCGAGCTCAAACACCATTTTTATCATTTAACACTCAACCTTGGGGCGATTTGGGGGCTCTTGAGAGAAGGTTTTAGCCTAACATTTCAAGGTAGGATATTTCTACTCATTATTAGCTTAAATACATGTATATTAGGTAGATAAAACAGTAAAATTGGGTGAAATCAAAGGGTTAGAGCTAGACCTAGAGTTTTAATAAAACTAAGATTTGATCATGAAATTTGTTATGAAATGGACTAGAAATCATATAATATTGATCCTTAGGTTGTTCTTGAATGCCGACAACCCCCATGAACTAACTTATTGTAGGGATATTGAGGTCGATGAGGTCATGGAGGCAATGCGTAAGATGAGGAGGGCCAGAGCTACCGGGCCAGATGAAATTCCGGTTGAACTTTGGAGGTGTGTGGGTAGAGCAGGCTTGGAATGGCTTACTGGATTGTTTAATGTTATTTTCAAGACTAATAGGATGCCTGAAGAGTGGAGGTGGAGTACAATAGTTCCATTGTATAAGAACAAAGGCGATATCTAGAGCTGTAACAACTATAGGAGTATCAAATTACTGAGTCATACCATGAACGTATGGAGAGAGTGGTAGAGATGAGAGTGCGAAGAATGGTGTCTATTTCAGACAACCAGTTTGGGTTCATGCCGGGACGATCTACCACAGAAGTTATCCACCTTATTAGGAGAATGGTGGAACAATACAGGGATAAGAAGAAGGATCTCCACATGGTGTTTATTGATCTAGAGAAAGCGTACGACAGGGTTCCTAGGGAGGTCTTATGGAGATACTTAGAGGTTAAAGGGGTCCCGGAAGCCTACATTGGGACGATTAAAGACATGTATGATGGGGCTAAGACTCGAGTTAGGACACTAGGAGGCGACACCGACCATTTTTCGGTTGTTACAGGGTTGCACCAAGGGTCTGCGTTCAGCCCTTTCCTATTTGCCCTGGTGATGGAGGCCATAACACATCATATTCAAGGGGAGGTGCCATGGTGCGTGCTATTTGCTGATGACATAGTCCTGATTGACGAAACACGACGCGGCATCAACGAGAGGCTAGAGGTTTAGAGACATGCCCTTGAGTTTAAAGGTTTCAGGTTGAGCAGGACGAAGACGGAATACCTCGAGTGCAAATTTGGGGACGATCCGGCGAAAACGGGAATGAAAGTGAGGCTTGACTCGCAAGTCATCCCTAAGAGGGGTAGTTTCAAGTACCTTGGGTCAGTTATTCAAGAGACTGGGGAGATCGACGAGGATGTCACACACCGTATAGGGGTGGGGTGGATGAAGTGGAGGTTAGCGACGGGAGTCTTGTGTGACAAGAAAGTGCCACCGTCCCTAAAAGGTAAGTTTTATAGAGTAGTGGTTAGGCCTGCCATGTTGTATGGGACCGAGTGCTGGCTGGTTAAGAACTCGCACATCCAGAAGATGAAAGTGGCAGAGATGAGGATGTTGAGGTGGATGTGAGGGCATACAAAGATGGATAAGATTAGGAATGGAGATATTCAAGAGAAGGTAGGCGTGTCCCCCATAGAGGACAAGATGCGGGAAGCAAGACTCAGATGGTTTGGATACATTCAGAGGAGGAGCACTGATGCACCGGTGAGAAGGTGTGAGTGGATAGCTGTGGTGGGCACGATGAGAGGTAGAGGGAGACCTAAGAAGTATTGGAGAGAGGTGATCAGACAGGACATGGCGCATCTTAGGATTAATGAGGACACGGCCCTTGACAGGGGACTGTGGCGGTCGAGCATTAAGGTTGTAGGTTAAGGGTAAGTGTGGATATTTTTCCAGCGCACTAGAGTGAGACTAGACAGTTAGGAGTTAATCTTAGGATGCTACTTATCAGTTACTGATGCAGGGATTTATCTGTTGGATATTATTTTATCGTCCACCCTTTTCGTATTTATTATATTTGTTATATTGCTGTTATTCTGTTATTTTATGTTATGTTCTGTATTTTTATGTTATTTTATGTTATTTTAGTATGAGTCTATTGATAATACTAATATATCATCTCTTGTTGCTGTCTTGAGCCGATGGTCTCTTGGAAACAGCCTCCCTGCCCTCAGGGTAGGGGTAAGGTCTGCGTACATATTACCCTCCCCATACCCCACCTGTGGAATTATACTGGGTTGTTGTTGTTGCTTATTACTTGTTAATTATTGGACATTTTTATGCTTAGCATAGCACCTTATCATGATATTATTTTGACCCTATTAAGTATCAAGTCGACCTCTCGTCTCTACTTCTTCGAGATTAGACGGGATACTCACTGGGTACATATTGTTTATGTACTCATACTACGCTTCTGTACTTAATTGTACAGGATCTGAGGCAGATACATCTGGTTACCAGTTCGATGTGCGCCCTTGAGTTGCGGCAGAGACTTTCATGGTGAGCTGCTTCCTTCCTATGCCGTTCAGCAGCCGGGTGGAGTCTTCCTTTACTTTTGCTGTTTTTTCTTTATCTCGGACAGTAGGATAGAGATACTTCTTTTGTATATTCTAATAGATGCCCGTACTTGTGATACCAAGTCTTGGCACACACTTTGGTAGACTAGTTTTTTTGGGGGGGGGGGTGTATTATTATGTTATTTAATTCATGTATCACTTTCGGGTTTCGAATTCTAAAAATTAGATAACTATTTCACTTAAATTCCGCTAAAAATAACATAAGGAGATGGAAATGTTTCGCATTGGCTTACCTGGCAAAGATGTCGGGCGCCATCATGACCTATTGCGGAAATGGGTCGTGACAATGTGGGAAGGGATGCAAGATTTAATAGGTCTTGATTCCACTATTGATGACGAACTTGATGCACATCCTAATCATAGATTGGAATCTATTAAAGATGAAGAAGGCAACGAGCAACTCTTAGGATGGTAGGGGGGACGTGGCAAGGCATTTCCAACAATTTTAAGAATGGACCGAGATATATTGTCTATTCAAGTATCATCGATAGCTTTAGAGAATGCTTTTAGCGCGGCAAATTTTCAAATCGGAGACCAAATACATTCATTAGCGGGGGACAACCTAGAAATTTCCGTTTTATTTAGAGATTTCATTAATTCAGAAAAAAGAAATCTCAGTTTTGTAACATTAAGCACTAGGAAAAAAGAAGAATACATTGAGATACTTTGCACTATGAGTGACACCGATGTCGAACTCGTGGAATATCAAGCGACATTGCGAATTCGATTGGAATGTCCCACATATATTATAGAAATGTTACAACTAAGCTATATAGGAGCTTACATATATTAGTATGACAATTTATGATTAGCTATTAAGAGGCTTAGTTTGAACAGAACCTTTCCTAGGAGGTGACTGTATAGATTAGGTGCTCTTCAAAGACTTGTATTGTGTGGGAAATTTGAAACTTTTATTAAATAAAAAAAGATTTTAGCCTTGAATTTTCTTATGAATTGTCTTACTTAATTACTTTATAACTTGAGATTATATTAAATAAATTTTATATCTATTATAATTACTAAAATATTTCGGTACAACTCTTTTATTTTAATATTTTATAATTTCTTGCTTAGTTTTTTTATTTATAATTTATTAAGTTTTAAGTTCATTAAAAAGGTAAAAAACTAGTCGTTACAAACTTAAAAAAAATAGTCATTGCCAACTTAGAAAAATAATTGTTGCTAACCATAAAAAAAATAGTCGTTGTCAACTTTAGTGCTTAAATATTTCAATTTAAAAAAAAATTAAAAAAATTGCTCACTTAGGGCCCACGTCCTCTTCTATTCGTTAGTGGTGGGATGGGCCTAGCGGATCATCCGGTTTACCCGTTCCGAATAAGGCCCAGTCTCTGCTGTCCCGTTAAAATTCGGTCATGACTCATGTCTCATCCCGTCTTTTCCTATTGGATAGCCATATTGAAAACACTAGAGGTAATTGTTTACCCATGAACTTGAGGGGTCAGTTTGTAGACGACTTAAATACGCCATAGACATATTAAGTGGTGAAGTTGAAAATTTTTATTTTATGCCTCACTCAACCGATAGTAATTGCGTGAGATCTCTTTTTTGTCTCAAAATTGTGTGGTCCTAAATTTTTATGAAAAAATTAAACGGTGCGCTATATTTGGTCGCCCTCATTTAACCTATACTAATTTTTTAAAAAGTTTAACTTGTACCCACTTTTTAAACAAGTTCAGTCAACTTTCTCCTCCTCCTTCTCCAATACTCGCACCATTTTAGAAAACCAGCTTTGTCATGGGAAACAAAGGCTTCTCCAATACTCGCACCATTATAGAAAAAATAAACAGTGCTATCTCTGTACTTGTAAGGTCCAAAATTGGTGTTCTTGGCACCAAATTCAGCATTCATTGTAATGTTGAATGAAGAGTTTTCTGCATTTTTAGACAACACATCAAAGGTAGCGGACCAGACGTGAAACTTGGGAGTTCTGACTTTCATTATGTACAATGAAGAGAAGAGAGTGATTGCAAATTTGCAATTTGAAACAGAATGGAGAGTGCGCTAAAAATTAAGAACTTCTTGCGTTTCTTTTTGCTCAGCTCTTTGGATTGTATGGAGTTGGCTGATGATGTTCCCCTTCTACTACCATTTAGTTTCAAATCAAATTTTATTTCAAAAACTTCAGCTTATATAGTGCTACAAATGAACTAAATAACTTAACATCTTGAAGTTTTTGAAAAAGCTTTATGACAAAACTAATGAATCCAGGATAAAAAAACTTTAGCTTATTTAGTGCTGAAGTTTTTACAAATGAATTAATAATTTCAGCATCTTCTGCTGAAGTTTTTGAAAAAGTTTATCCAGGACCGAAAAACTTCAGCGTATTTAGTGCTGAAATTTTTACAAATGAACTAAATAACTTCAACATCACAAAACTCAGCTACTAGAATGCTTAAGTTCAGCAAATAAAGAACAAAACTTCAGCACTAAAATGCTTAAGTTCAGCAATTACAAATAAAAACTTCAGCACACTTGGCAGGGGCGGATGCACCCTTGTGCAAGCGGTGTCATTCGACACCGCTTCGTCGGAAAATTTCATTAAATATATATATTTTATTAAAGTTATAATATTCTAAAATAAGTCATTATAAACAACAAAATGACAAAGCTTGCCGAGAAGAGTGTTCTGGTTCATTGGATAAGCATCTTAGAGTGAGTGAGTGGTAAGGAGTTCGAACCTCGATAGTAGTAGCAAATGCATATTGAACTATGCTACCTGTTTTTCTTTACTTTTCTTTTTAGTGGAATTTCTTGAAGACATTGTTCTTGTGAGTTGGATTCGTGAATTATTTAGGGGTTATGTTAATTTGTAATTCAACTTTAGTTTTAGTGGAAAGATATCCTCCTAGAGCACCAGTTAAGATTTCAAAATCAAGTTTAACATTTGAAAGTTCATCTAACTTGGAAGAAAGGATTGTGAAATCACGTTTATATCGAAAAATAAGTGTTTTAAATTCCTTGAAACTTATTTAAATTTGAGCGATTGTGTGATGCCTTATATGAATATGTAGTACTATGAGACTTTATGAATACATTTCAAAAAGTGAAAACGCGCCGAAGAAAGTTATAATATTGTAATTGTATTGCATTTTATTGTTATAATTTGAATCTTATTTTTTAAAGAAAAATATAGCATCATTGTTATATTTATTTTTTTATTCACTCTTTAAACGTCGACACAGCTTACGAAAAATTCTGCGTACGCCCCTGATACTTGTCTACTTCAGGTCCGGCTACTAAAATGCTGAAGTTTTACATGATTGCTTTGCTACTTCAGCCTCGTATGCTTAAGTACCATGAAAAAGTGGGTACGCTAACAACTTTATTTATAAAGCGGACACAAGTTAAAAACGTGACCCAAAAAATAAGTATAAATGCAAATGCCTCATTTTTTGTGAACCAAAATATATAAGATATATGTCACCAAATATGTGAAATGAAAAAAAAGACTCACACACAAAATAAAATCACTCGGTGAAGTTACCTTGCCATTGAAATTCATCTTTATCTCTTCGAAAAAATAGTTGTTGGGACAGGGTTCTAAATTGGACAAGAGTGAGATCTTTTTGAGGAAAGCAGAGGTTTACGAAATTGTCTGTATTTAAGGGGTATAGAAAGTCATATCATGGGAAGACAATAATCAATATGTATATACGGCCCGGCATTCGGACAGAGCACTCACTGGTAACGTCTTGTCAATTCCGTTTCATGAATGACACTGGCTTTTCACACGTATATACTCTATCTACTAATAATACTATCTTCACTTTTTATTTTTATTTTTTTATCTTCATTGGTTTATTAATAAAAACTTCCCCAAGAGGGATTGCTCTGATGGTAAGCAATCTCCGCTTCCAACTAAGAGGTTATGAGTTGAGTCTCTCCAAGACCAAGGTGGGAAGTTCTTGGAGGGAAGGATGCCGATGGTCTATTTGGAAACAGCCTCTCTACCCCAAGGTAGGGGTAAAGTTTACGTACATACTATCCTCCCCAGACCCCACTAAGTAAGATTATATTGGGTTGTTGTTGTTGCGGGTTATTAATAAAAAAAGACGTAGAAGAAAGTATATTACTCTCACCGTTTCCTTTTATAGGAGTAAGGTGTATGTGTGTGTATATATATATATATATATATATATATTATAATATCTGTGATTATAAAATTATATCGTTGTTGACTAAAATGAAACTTTATTCTAAGTAGTCTCATAATTCTTTTTAGAGAAAAAACAAAAAAATGTTACGGAACATGAGCTTAAGAAACTAAAAAGAGGCTTTTGGAACTTGAAATTTTTAAAAATTCATCCTGATAAAGTTTAATATAGTTAATTTAATGCAAAAACAACAATAATATGAAAGGTTGCTCCCCCTTTTTGTGGTTCGTGCTTTCCTTTTCTTCTATATTCCTTGTACCCAAACTAAAAAGTTTAGAAAGTGATATATGGATACGTGCGAGAAAATCTTGCATTTAATTCTTAAAAGATATTATTGCAGTGTCAGAAGGGAGAAACAGAATCAATATCTTTAAAATCACAATCTTTATAGCAAATCCTGTTAATATATCGGAGTCATTCAGTAGAATTTTTGCGCATTTAATATTCTTTTTTTGAGCAGAAAAGAGATAGCGAATCCAATTAATAAATTGAGTGAAAGCTATTAACAGTGAAAAAAAAGAGTTAATATTAGTAAAATTACCAGTAATTATGGTTGAAAAATCTATATTATATTAAAAGGAGAGTAATATGCATTGTGGTTAAGCCAAGTGGCAAGCTAAAATGAAGCAATTTGGCAATTATAGGACAACATTAATTATTAAAAATTAAAATATAATTAAGGGAAGTAGTTTAATGAATCTTATGCATAATCTAAATATATCTTAGACAAATCTAATCTATACATCTACATTTAAATTTAAATTTATATGTATATTGGTTGCTATATCTCTATTTATACATATTGATCCACCTATAGATATTTTTTCTATGTTAGCTAGAAATATGGAGGTAAAAATATTAACTAAAAATCATAATAGGAAAAAATTAAAAAAAATATATAAAAAGATGTAGATTTAGATAACTGTGATTATTTATACTTGGAGTAAGCTAAAATAAAATTAAAATTTACTTAAGTTATTAAAGGTTTATTAAAATTAAAAAATTAAATAAATTCAAACGGCAAAATAAGATCTTACATAAAGTATATAAATTATTTATAAGGTAAGAAAAAACTTAAATAACTAGTAAAATGTATTTTAATAAAAAAATAATAATGTCATATTAATATTGATAAATAGGGCAAATGAATATTTTAAACGTAAAAACTACTACAACATTCAGATATAATGGGTTCAAACAATTAAGATTTTTTTTTTTTGTGATTGATATTTGAATTGAGTGTAGTTAGTTTAAGTTTGAAAGCATAACATAATTTTTTGAAAATGCAGTCAAATTTAGAAAATAGAATAATAAAACTTATTTGAATTTGAGAAAGTTTTTAATTTTTATCTATGTTATATTAGAATGAGTGTGGTATAAATAGATATTAAATTCAAACAAGCTAATAAAAATCCACATGAAAATGTAATAAATTTGGTATTGAATAATATAATATCAAAAATAAAAAATAAATAGAGAATTTGTTTTTAGATTTTTTATCTTACAAAAAAAATGGTAAAACTTATTTAAATTTGAGATTTGCAAGTTTTTTATATTATGATAAGAAAAGTCATAATATGAAAATCTAAAACTAAAAATATTGAATAATAAAAATAAATTAGAGAAATAATGTGAGGATATTTATAAATCATAAGTTTAGATAATAAAATAAAATAAATATACAAAATTAAAATTAGAAAGGGAAAGGCTAATAAAATTAGAAATTTGTTAAAATTAAATATAGAATACCTTAAAAATTAGCAAAATTATGTTATTAAAAATTTACTATTAAAATAATGAATTTGAAATTATAAAGTTGTTAAAACTATGATTAGAATGCTCAAACTATAGATACTACCATAAAATTGAAGTCTTATTTATGAAAAAAAGATAACTAAAATACAAAATAAATTTCTAATATAGGTAATTGTACTAATGAAAATTAAAATTAAATATGTATTTAAGCTAAAAGAAAAGAAAATTTACATAAGAAATAAGCTAACAGTGAAAATATTACTACAACATTTAGATATAATGTGTTCAAAACTAAGAAAATATTTTTTATAATTAATATCTGAATTGAGTGCATTTAGTATAAGTTTGAAAGCATAGCATAATTTTTTGAAACTGCGTTCCAATTTAGAAAATAAAATGATAAGAATTATTTGAATTTGTGATGAGATATTTTTTATTTCACAGTTTTTTTATTTTGTAAATAATTACTGAAAGAAATAAAATGACACTAAACATATTACTACATAAATATAATATGTTCAAAAAATTAAGAAATTACTTTTCTAATATTAAAATAAAATTTTAATAATATAAAATAACTTTCTAATATAGGTCATTGTATTAATGAAAATTAAAAATTAAATTTATATCTTAAATCTAAAAAGAAAAATAAATTTAACTGCATGTAAATCAAAAATAATTATAAGAGAACTCAATACATTTGGAACATAATCATCAAATAACTTATGTATTAATATTTTAGCCTACATGAATTTTACAATTTAAAATAAAATATAATATAATTTTGGTTATAGTTAATAAATTAATGTAAATTTATAGTAGGGAAGAGATGTACAAAAATAGAGATAGTGTGAGGATACTCATACATTAAATTAATTTAAAAGTAAATAAATTAAAAATTTTAATTATATTTAATAATATTACAATAAATTTAATTGAGTAAAAAATTTCGAATGAGAGCATACAAGCATAAAAATATACCAAATTTCAAGAATAAAATATTTCTATTTATTAAAGAGTATTAAAAGAATAATAAGCAAGACATTTATTTAATTATTAAGCTAATAACATATTATGATAGTACAATAATATTAAATAATAAATAATGCAATAATTATAAGAAAAAAATAAATGAAAAAAAGTTTGCGTACGAATAATGTGATGAATAAGACATATTTAACTTTTAGATAAAAACAAAGTGATAGTAAGAAGTTTGTTAAAATAATATGATCTATTGTGCTCAACCAAGACGGATCACTACATGATATGTTTAGTATTCTTTAGTATTGAGAGAGAAACGAAATGCAAGACTAAAATCAAGGGTTTAGATTATTTGCTATATATATAGGTTATGCACTACAAGATTTGAACAATAATTTCATATCCTACTTCATAATTAATATTTAATGTTATATAATTTTTATCTGAGAGGTTTATATTTTAATATTATTTGCACATGATTCAAACAACCTACATCATAATTTAATATAATTTATGCCCGCGCATCGCGCGGGTACTAATACTAGTAAGATTAAAAAATTAAATATTCTTTAGGTTGATGCACGAATAGCTTGCTCTCTTTAAGGATATTCAAGCTCATTTCAGTAGCATTATCACCGATCCAACAATAATACATTTTGATTTGACCCCCCTCTAGGATATAACAACCCAGAGGCAGAGTTGGGATTGCAAGCTTATGAGTTCAAGATTTTAATAGATGTAATAGACTCTAAATTAATAATGTATACATTTTTCATTAAAATTTTAAGATAAATACAGAGTTCGAACCAAAACTGCTAGGTTTGGCCGAATCCTCTCAATACTCGAGCTCCGCTCATGTAACAACTCGACAACATCGTATGACTCGAACAAACTCTTGACAAGTTGTTGAATCCAATGCTCCATCAAACTGAATACCTTCCTTCAAAAAAATAATATTCTCTTTTGTAGAAATTAAGTTGGAGACTTGTGGGTGTTCAGACACAAAAGTTGTAGAATTCCAACAAAACAGTGAAAAACATTTCAAGCGAAAATGGTATTTGAAAATTAGAGTTGTGTTTGGACATGAATATAATTTTGGGTTATTTTTGAAGTATCGTGAGTAATCTGAGTGAGAATATTTAAAAATAGCTTTTTGGAGTTTATCAAAATTTTTAAAAAATTTCAAAATGCATCTTCAAGTGAAAATTAAAATTTTTATGAACAAACGCTTATTTCGAAAAAAAATAAAAAAAAATTGGAAAAAGGGAAAATTTTTTTGTGTCCAAATGGGCTCTTATTTTTCTTCTTTTCTCAACCCGTTTTTCACTATACCAATCACACTTTTTTCATGCACACTATAATGATTTTCTTATAAGAATTTTTATCTCGTATAGTAAAGCTTGATGCCTTATTTATTTTATATAAATACCGTTTTAAAAAATTATATTCCATAGCTACCTTTTGATTTTCATAGCCGAATATCTATTTATGGTTACCTCCTACATTTAAGCCATAAAATACGCTTTCTATTATTTTTCTCTCTCATTCTTTCAGAATTTTCTCCACCATATTTCTCTCTCAACGCCAGCCTTTCTCCATAAATACAACCACGATTCTCCACTTATTCATCTCCATTGTCTTGCGAAATTTTCATTGTCAGTGGGCTGGGGCTCTGAATCAATGTCAAAATCAAACCCTAGAGAGAAAGATAGAGGTTGAAAATCTGCTATTGAAAGGTAAATTGAGGGAAATCTGAAAGGAAATCACGAAGATTTATCCCATTCTGATGGTCGTGGCTTTGACCTCGGTCGAGTACAGTTTTCCGCATGATTTTATATCGCAAGTCATCTTTACCAAGCCGCGCATCTTCATTAAGTCATTAGGAATTTCTTTTGTTTTGTGCCCAATTTTGAGAGTTTCAAGTCAGAATCGCGGCCCTCTCGACGAGACGACATTAGGGTTGTTCTTGAACAAAGACGACGAAGTTAAGGGCTGAGCAACTTGAAGAGTTTGTTACCTTTTTTTTATTGTATTGCAGTGTATCTCACTATATTATATGTATTTCATTGTATTCATTGTCTTCTCTTTTTATTGTATTTCAATGCATCTCGTTGTATTTCATTGTATTCACTTCTCGCTATATTCCATCAGTGTATTCATATGTTCTTATTAATTAATATAATTTATGCATTCAGATGTATATATGTATTCAAATGTATCTGCAGTATGTATTCATATATTTTTGCACTATAGATGACCTGCTATATTTCAGTATTCAATATATTTTTATGTATTTAATTGTATTCAATATAATTATATAATTTCAATATATAAATCTATATGTAAAGATACCACTAGAAAATATTTAGTAAAGATACCACTAAAAAAGAAAAGATGGATTGAATCTCTGAAGATTGCTCTATTTTTGGGGTGTTTTTCGTTTGAGAATCTTTTTTATGACTGGAAATACAAATTTTGTGTGTGATAATTGAGTTTGTTGAGTTATATTAGGAGTCTATTGTGTTGATTGATTCGCTTTCCATTTAAAAACAATTGAATAGACCACGATTTACGCTATTTACATTACTGTATTCACAAATACATATCGTAAATACAGTCGAATACAATAATTGTCTAGCTGTACTCCCCTGTTTCACACCGAATTTTGCTACTGTATTCATGAATACATTAGCTTAAATACATCGAATATACTCTAAAAAAAAATTAAAAACATAGCTATAGGAAGTAATATAGTAAGTGGTAGCTACATCTAGGTAATAATCACAAAACAATAATATTTATGAAAATTTCTCTTTTTTATATCCAACACATGAAAGAAATACAACTCCATATAGATATAAAATTTCTTTCGTAGAATAAATAACAAAATAATGAGATAATAAAATTATAGAATATGGTTGGTAGTTATAAAATTTAATTTTTAATGAGTAATTAATGATAGATCATGACATTAGCGATTTCATGAGCTACATCAAAGATAATGCCTATTTTCTTGTTAATTTATAGTCACTGCCTCAAAAGAATAATATACTTTAATATTAGAATGCAGATAACACTTCATTGTCTCGTTTCATTTCATAATTTTCATTCAACTCCTGTCAACTACCAACTAGTAGTAGTATTTTTGCATTCAATACTGTTTGTATTTTTTTTTTTCGAGAAACTTAAGATATTGGCAAATCAGTTATGCCAATCAAAATTTGTTTTGGTCCTCATAGTTCGATTAAATACAATAAAAATTTCAGGGTTCGTTTGGTTTGATATAAAAAAGTTAATCTTATTAAAACAATTAATTTATACGCAGTTTAAAGGATATGTGGCTTAATTTAACTCAAATAATAAAAAATAATAAATAATCAAATTGAAATGAGATAAAATGATCAAACCAAAGCGATGTAATAATTAAGCCTTGTATTTAGCTTAAATGCTAATAATCGGCCACAATCGAGCCCTCGAGATGGAGTTCGGATACAGTTAAATCAATGGACAACTAAAGAACATTTAGACAATTGTTGAAAACCAGAGTAAATTTATTTTGCCTTGATATGCGTGCAAAACAATGCCAAAAAAAAATAAAGGGATGCTCCTCTAAATATAGTAGAGGAGTTTTAACACTAATACAAGTCTAAATAAGGTAAAAAAATTATTTCCTTCCTTCTCTCTCATGAAAACACGATCTACAGCCAATATCGAACATGACCAACACCGTAATATCCGGCTGATGGTGGATATTTTGGCTCTCCGTTTGTCTTTTTAAAAGGTTTTTTCCTTTACTCTCAATTCTTCATAGCTCGAGCTAGAATCTCTCCGAGTTCGGCCATGCTCGATTCCCGACATATCATTCGTCTGCTTCTAGTTCCGATCTGTGGGACCTGTAAGGCCCCGTAAAATTTTACCTAGAACCCGAGGTTTGATGGTACCAAGGTAGGCTAATGTGTTTGATTATTATAGAAACAACCTCGCCGCGGTACAAACTTTTTGGGTTGTACAACATGATGTTTCTACAATCTATTATTCGACCGCAAAACTACACCGCAGACCATAGATCCGCCGCGGAGTGAAGTAGAGAACTGGCTCAATTTTGGAGGTCGTTTTGCGGTCAACTACACGCCGCATAATCGTTTTGCGGACCACACATCCATTACAGAGCAAGTATGAGAAAACTTCGAAAAGAGGTTCTGCGGTCAATTATGCGATCACAGAACTGATCTGCGAACCACAAATCAGTCGTAGACCAGTCCAGGCCTGTCGAGTTTTTGGGACTATTACATCGATTTCCTTTGCGGGACGCATACCTATTTTGTGGTCCGGTTTGCGATCACAGAACCAACTTCATAAGTTTAAGTTTTGAAAATTTCACCCGATTCCATTTTATAGAAAGGACCTTGGGGTTTATTTGGCTGGTCTAATCTGCCGTTTTAGAGAAAGGGGAGTGTTCTAGAGAGAGAGAGGAGGAAGCCCCAAGTATTTTGTTTATCAATCCTTGCTCAAGTCTTGGAGAATTCACAAGGAAGCCCTTGATAGTTGTCTGCTAAAGAGGTAAGGTTCTAGCCCTAGTCTTCAATTTCGAGTTTGGGGTAGAAGAAGGGTATTGTGGAGTGTGATTCTTAGGTATGAGAGTGTAATTTATGCATGCATATACCATCAATGTTTTTCTGAGAGGGTTGTTGAGCTCAAATGGGTAAACATTAGGCTCCGGGATGAAGGAATCCACCATAGAAGAACCTTGAAATCATATTGTACACCTAGTGTTTGATGAAATTCTTAAATAAGCTGAACCCACGAGTATTTTCCTAATTATGGTTCAATTTTGTTTTGCCTCTAAATATATTGAAATTTCTAGGGTTTTCAGAACATTATAGTAATTTAAGAAAAGCTCAAAGTGAGGTATGTTGGCTAAACTCTTCTTGTAGAATCGATTTCTATGATGTCCTAGTAAGTTGCGATTATGATTGACTCAATTTCTTATTTCTCATGTTTCGAGTGCCTCCTAATAAATTTGATTATTCTAGAAAAAGTGTCGTGTTGAAATATGTATGTACTTAAAATATCTTCCAAATGTTCCCCTCATATCATGATTCCCTCCTAGAATGTAATCTAGGATGACCAATGTATTAAAGGTCTTGTGATTTAAAAGTCATGTTCCAATTGTAAGTTAGTATGACTAATTATGGAAGAGGCACTAAATGTGATTAAGACTCTTATTGCTCATATATACACTTAAAGTTTTGAATTGAAATCCTCTTATAGTTGATAATCCATGGTAAGACTTGAAAGTTATTGTGACGACCCGACCCGTCGTCTCATGGGTTACCGCTCCGTTTTCCCCCATTATATGCTTCTTCATGTTTCGTTATCAGTATGTGGTGTGTTAGAGTTGATTTGGAGTGGTTTTGATAAGAAATGAGACACTTAATCTCTTTAAGGAAGGCTTAAGTTGGAAAAGTCAACCGGACGTTGACTTATGAGTTATAGGGATCGGATGTGATTTCCGGTGATTCAGTTAGCTTCGGGGGATGAATTGTGACTTAGAAGTGCGATCGGAATTGATTTTGGAGGTCCGGTGTAGAATTAGGCTTGAATTGGCGAAGTTAGTATTTTGGTGAATTCCAGTTGGTAGGTGAGATTTTGATCCGGGGATCGGAATAGAATTCTGAGAGTTGCACTAGCTCCGTCAGGTAATTTTGGATGTGCGGGTAAAATTTCAGGTCATTTGGAGGTGTTTCGATTGGGCTTTTTGATCGAATGCGTGTGTTGGAAGTTTTAAAGAAACTTAGGCTTGAATCCGATGTGAATTGATGATTTTAGTGTTGTTTGATGTGTTTTGATGATTGGAACAAGTTCGTATGATATTTTGGGATATGTTGGTGCTTTTGGTTGAGGTCTCGGGGGCCTCGGGGTGATTTCGGATGGCTAAACGGAAGATTTTTTGACTTAGGATATTGCAGAAAATGCACAGCTGTTGCAGGCCAAATTTGGCTTCACGTTCGCGGGAGGGACCCTCGCGTTCGCGTAGTAGAGTTTCCTGGGCCATCGTGTTCGTGTAGTAGAGTTTCCTAGGCCATCGCGTTTGCGTGGTTGGCCTCGCGTTCGCATAGAAAGGGCCTGGGGCCCTGCCTGGTTTGTTCAACGCGTTCGCGTTCGCATAGGTGGAGGACCCTGTGCATCGCGTTCGCGTAGTGAGGATCGCGTTCGCATAGTTGGAGGACTCAGAGCATCGCATTCACGTTTGTGTTGACGCGTTCGCGTAGAGTAACTTATTGGTTAGCAGAATTTGTTCATCGCGAGCGCGGGGGTGTTGACCGTGTTCGCGTAGGGCAAAACCTGGGCGTCCAGAGGGGTTTTTATATTATTTCATCCGTGACCCCATTCATTATTTCCTCCATTGTTGACCACCTTAAGAGCTTTTTGGTAGAAATAGAAGAGGATTTTAACGGGAATTGATTGGAGGTAAGTCTCGTGACCTAGAAACGCTATTTTATTGAAGAATCAACTTTTAATTCTTGACACATTGGGTGAAAATTTGAAGAACTAGGGCTTGGGTTTTGAAATGAAAACTTGGGATTTGAAGGGGCATTTGAACTCCGATTTTGGTAAATTTGATATGAACAGACTCGTGGCGAGACGAGGAATCCAGTAATGTGAGTTTTGTAATTTTTTGAGAAGTGTGCCCAGGGCTCGGGTTTTGCTAGTATTGAGATTTTTGCTATATTTCGATTGTTTTCGTTGGGTATTGTTCCCTTGGCATATTGTGATGTATTCTCTTTGATTTTGGTTAGATACGACGCACGTGGAGGCCGATTCGAGGGGAAAAGGCATCGCGAGCTAGAGATTCACCGGTTCGAGGTGAGTAATACTTATAAATGATATCCTTAGGGTTTGAAACCCCGGATTTGCACATCATAGTGCTGTATTGAGATAACTTGCACGCCGGATATGAGCGTGGGGTAGAGCACCATTGGGGATTGTGACTTGTTCCATCCCGGTTTTTGATTTTTATCGCGTATTTAACTGAAACTAATTGTTATCATTATAATTTGGGCCGATTGCCATGTTTGGGCTTCGTGCCAACTATGTAAATCCTTCGGGGATTGATATTACTGTTTTAGCATATCTTGCATATCATTTGGTTTCAGTCTAGGGTTTGAATACTGTCTTGCAAACTCAGCCATACTTCTAAGTTTTGAACCAAATAATATTTTAAATGATATTTCGGGCTGAGAACTACTGTTTTACAACTGCCAAAGGGGCTTATGTTGATTTCGGGACTGAGCATGGATCGGGCTGTGCACTGTAGCAGTGATTTTGAAACAGTGGTAACAATGACACTGTATGATGTGACTTGAAACAGTGGTAACAACGACACTGTATGATGTAAATTGGTCAGGGAACAATAACTGATCAGGAATTGATTGATGCCACGAGATGGCTTGATTATTGCGCTTGGGCTGTAGGAGCCCCTCCAGTGAGCGTCGTCGACGATAAACACATGGTTGGCTCGGACTGCACGTCGCAGTGGGTACCTGAGTGTACCGGTCCTATACATTGCATTGCATTCATGTATTGGTTCCTGTTTGTACTACATGTCATGACATCCAGCACTCTCATTTCATTGGCATCCATGCTACTTCTTGCACTGTTTACCAGATACCCTGGTATTAATGGTTAGTGGAGTGCTGTGCCCGAGGGGCTGACTTATGTGCTGACTTGCACTGTCTGATTACACATTCATTTGCTTAACTGTTGAAAAAGATATTTTCAAAAGAGTTTTTAACTGAGCCTAGATATTTTCTTAAGGATTTCACGGTTTTACTGATTTCTCTAAGGATTGAACTATTCTTTATAGCATGATTGAGTGCCTTACGTGATTTCTGCTGCTCAGTTATTATTTACTTTTATTACTCATTGAGTTGGAGTACTCACTTCAGTCCCCGCACCTCGCATGCAGTTACAGGTATTTATTACCCGGTAGCGGGTTAGAGCTGATCGAGGGTTTGTTATCATAGCTGAGCAAGGTGACCGCCGTCGTTCGCGGCACCGGACTTCGTCCTTTGGTTCTAGATTTCATTCTGTATATTATTATTGGCCCAGTAGTTGTGTTCAGTCTTCTTTAGATGCTCGTGACTTGAGACACCCCGGTCGGGTTGTGTAGGGTTATAAATGCTGGTTATTATTGTCGTTAAGCTATATTTATCTATTCATATGTGGTTAATAATTGTTAAAAAGACGATTTGGGTTAGTTGGCTGGCCTTGTTTTCACGAGAGGCGCCATCACGACCGAGTTTGGAAATTGGGTCGGTTCAAGTTGGTATCAGAGCCTAGGTTACTAGGTCTCACGAGTCATGAGTATGTTTAGTAGAGTCTCGCGGATCAGTACGGAGATGTCTGTATTTATCCTCAAGAGGCTACAGAACCTTTAGGAAAAACTTCACATTCTTGGAATTCTTATCGTGCGTACTTGATTCAGCTTGAGATATAACTCTTGAAATTTCTTTCATACGTCTGTATGCGCACATGAGCGCTCAGTAGTATATGTGCCTTGATGGCTTGTGATTCCCCAATCAAGGGGCGATATGTGATCTTCGTGAGTATGTTAGGCCAGTCTGGAGGACTTGAGGCCGGTTCTTTGCCTATGGCTTGAGCACTGAGGTGCTGATTGTGTGAACAAGTGTTCTAAACTTGTATGTTCGGTATTGTCCCTATTAGCCGGAATGGCGGTTGGATATCCATGTGATGAGTATGTTGGTACTGCGAGATGTATCTATGTGATCTTGGTAGTGACGAAGGAGACTGTTGAATGATAGATGAGCTGGTAAGTGTTCGATTCCTATTGTGATCTGTTGTGTAGCCCCGAGTTATGGGTACATGGAGAATATTTTCGTGTCTCCTAGTTGGGAAGTGAAGTACATTACGTGCGGCGGTATGAGTTCAGACTCAGGAAGACTAAATGGCTGTGTTATGTGCATGATGGTGGAAGGTGTGCTGAAATACTAAACTAAGGCGAAGCAGGTGGGTTATCTCCTACGATGTGTTCTTAAGTGGTATGATTCTTATGTATATTGTTAGAAGATCTCATGTGTAATTGAAGAGTACGTGTTGAAATTTGATAAATTCGGGTCAAGAGAGTGGACTCAACTGATGTGGGGATGAATACGAGGTTTGTAGAGGATTTCAGTACTAGATGATCTGTGTTTTCATGAACTGGTAGATGATTTGAGTTTAATCTCACTATGATATTGTGGCATCATTAGAGTAAAAGTATTATGGGTTATTGAGTGTGTCCTGATATACGGCTTTGAGCCAAGTTGGGGATGTTGCTGTTGATGCTGATTGCACGGTCATGTGCTATGTCGGTTCCAGTTCAAGATATGCTGGTGGATCAGTTCTGGTTGCAGAAATTGAGCCGAGGATGGCACGAGTGGAGCAAAATTTTGACAAAGGTTATTTGGTGCTTTCATAGATGTGACAAAAAATTCTAGGATGTCTTGAGATGTGGTTGAAAAAAAATGTTCAGTGTATAGAGAAGGAAGATGGTTGTTTGTATTGGTATGAGATCATGTTCTGCGGTGTCAGAGTGCTAATAAGGCACGAGTGGTTTTGTTCGATAAGTCAGGTAATTTGCAGTTTGAATAAGAGTGAATGACTCTCGAGAATGGTTTTAATGTGTTTAAGATTTACATGAGATAACTAGGTGTCTGAAGGTTGTGCATGTGGTTAGAGACTGTGTTTTCATTGGAAAAGGTCAAGGCTTGTGGTATTTTTATGTTGATTATGGGATACTATGTATCGGTATCCGAAAAGTAATGGTAACGAATTCAGATTCGCACGAAGTTCTTCAAGGTAAAGTATTCTGGAATATGGTATTTCTGGGAATATTTGAGAGGGTATTCGGTGGCCTATGGGTCTTAGACAGTGTGGTCCTATGTTCGAGTCTCGTGTGGTAAACCTGGGATGAGGTATTGTGGTGCTACAGCAAGGAGGAATATCAAGTTGATGATGAATCAGAGGGGAAGTTTGATAAATAGAATAGGTTGATAGTAGACTAAGTCGGTATGGTAAGGGTATGATTAATTCTTCGTATGTGTTCGAGGTAATGAGCCTTACAGGCATTTTGCAGCAGTGCTCTTGAGTTTTGGTAGCTTGCTTAGCTTGGTTTGGGTAGAAGGATTCAGTCCTGGCAGTTTAGCTTGTGCACAGGGTATTGGAGGAGAGAGTCTTTGTTGGGTTTTTACCGTGGTTTGGAGATGGATATATTTTTTTTATTGGTATGCGAAGCATGAAATGTGTAATGATTCTTCTTCTAGATGGGACTGACGAAAGGTCTTGGCTAGATGAGTTACAGTTCAGTTCTGAAAAGAAGTTCATAAAATTCTTAGGCAACGGGTAGCCTCGGGTAATCAAGGAAATGGTACTGCTAATTAGAAGTGATTTGGCGAGAGTATATGTCTCGGAAGAAGGGTAATGTGATTAGACTGATGATGCTTTGGTATTATTGCGACACTTTCTTGCTAGATTGACTGCTGATATCTGAGTTTTTTTAATGGCATAGCGGATTTAAGAATACCCTTCGCGGAATGATGGGGTACTTGAGGCGTGATATATATATTCATACGGTAGAATTTGGGATCAGATATGGTGATTCGTGTGCTATATGGAGTTGGTGACTGGGAGATCTCATGTTCAGGCTATGCAGTGGTTGTGGATCGTGGGTATCGATACTATTTAGCGACTATTGGGATTTGGAGGCCCGAGTGGACCTTTATTTGTTGGTATGTTAGATTTTGGATATGATGTTGAGCCGAAGGCTGGTTGTCTTAGTGTGGGTTATTCTAGACTATTGTGCTATGGGCTATGTCGGAAAATGCCACAGGTTGCATGGCGAGGCATATCAGATTATGTTCTAGCAGAGTGGTTTGTATTCCAAAGATCAATGGACGGCTGGGAAGGATTGGTTTTCTTAATTGGGCCTTCGTGGTAGATATCAGTACAGAGGTTTCTACCATTGATTCAGTTCCGGTATTGAGGGACTTTTCTGATGTATTTTTTATGGACGGGCACATCGTCGGGCGAGCTTGTGGGCAGGAGTTATAGTAGTGGATGGAGCAAATTCAGGCTTCTTGGTATTGAGTTCATTGCCAGGCCGATGTGGCTACGTATTTAGCTTGAGTTATCTTGGTTAGTCCCGAGTTGTATTGTTAAGGGATAGGTTGATTCGATCATTACTGAACTTGTTAGTGATCTGGGAAGATCTATGAGTTGCTTTTCTGTGCTATGATTCATTATGATTGGTTGGATATGAGCACATATGGTGCAGTTCTATTGAGGAGTCATAGAGAAAGTCGAGCGGGAAGAGTAATTGAGTGTGGCTGGGTAAATAGAGCATCGGTTACGGCCTATCGGGTTGCGTGTCATGTGTTTCACCGTGGGTGTGATGAATGGCTTTGGTTTCAGACATCAAATTATGCGTGGCTGTCGATTTTGAGCATGGCGACTTGAGGTGTTTCATGTGTAACAGTGTTTGGGAAGAATCATGCATTGTGGCGAGGCCACGTGGCGGTATGGCCCTTCAGGGTAAATTCAGGTATCCTATTTCCATGATGTGAGACGGGGTCTCAGCCTTGTGTTGTAATGGTACTGATGAGCTTGAGGTACAACTCTTTCGTTTGAGTCATTTGTCATGATTTGGGTATGTTCGGACCGTTCCTCATTGGTGCGTGTATTATGCAAGTTGTGGCTTAGGCTTGTGTTGAGGTATCATATCCCCAGAGTGGTGTGCTGGATTCAAGGAGATCGTTGGAGTCATTAATGAATACTAACAGATTTGATTTCAGCTTGTTAGAGGTGAGGTTCTTATCTTGTGTATGATTTCGGGAAGTGCAATGTCGTTCTACAGTTTATGATCTAGATGGATTGCGAGATTTCAGCTATGTTATGTTATCGGACCTATGCGAGATAGGGTGACATGGGATCACTCCGGGTATATGCTTGGTATGGTCATTCAGCTATTGGTTGGCTTCTAGTACAACTCTGGTATGCTCGCGGACGAGCATTGATATAAGTTGGGGAGGATATGACGACTCGACCAATCATCTCATGAGTTACCTCTCCGTTTCCCCCCATTTTATGCTTCTTCATGTTTCATTATTAGTATGTGGTATGTTAGAGTTGATTTGGAGTGGTTTTGATAAGAAATGAGACACTTAATCTCTTTAAGGAAGGCTTAAGTTAGAAAAGTCAACCGGACGTTGACTTATGAGTTATAGGGATCATATATGATTTTCGGTGATTCAGTTAGCTTTGGGGGATGAATTGTGATTTAGGAGTGCGATCGGAATTGATTTTGGAGGTCCGGTGTAGAATTAGGCTTGAATTGGCGAAGTTAGTATTTTGGCGAATTCCGGTTGGTAGGTGAGATTTTGATCCGGGGATCGGAATGGAATTCTGAGAGTTGCAGTAGCTCCATTAGGTGATTTTGGATGTGCGGGTAAAATTTCAGGTCATTTGGAGGTGTTTCGGTTGGGTTTTTGATCGAATGCGTGTTTTGAAAGTTTTGAAGAAACTTAGGCTTGAATCCGATGTGAATTGATGATTTTAGTGTTGTTTGGTGTGTTTTGATGATTGGAACAAGTTCGTATGATGTTTTGGGATATGTTGGTGCTTTTGGTTGAGGTCCCGGGGGCCTCGGGGTGATTTCAGATGGCTAAACGGAAGATTTTTGGACTTAGGATATTGCAGAAAATGCACAGCTATTGCAGAACAAATTTGGCCTTTGCGTTGGGGGGAGGGACCCTCGCGTTTGTGTAGTAGATTTTCCTAGGCCATCGCATTCGCGTGGTTGTCCTTGCGTTCGCGTAGAAGGGGCCTGGGGTCCTACCTGGTTTGTTCAACGCGTTCACGATGAGGAGTTCGCGTTCGCGTAGGTGGAGGACCCTGCGCATCGCGTTCGCATAGTGGGGATCGCGTTCGCATAGTTGGAGGACTCAGAGCATCGCGTTCGCGTAGAGTAAATTATTGGTCAGCGGAATTTGTTCATCGCGAACGCGGGGGTGTTGACCGCGTTCGCGTAGGGCAAAACCTGGGCGTCCAGAGGGGTTTTTATATTATTTCATCCGCGTCCCCATTCATTATTTCCTCCATTGTTGACCACCTTAAGAGCTTTTTGGTAGAAATTGAAGAGGATTTTGACAGAAATTGATTGGAGGTAAGTCTTGTGACCTAGAAACTCTATTTTATTGAAGAATCGACCTTTAATTCTTGGAAAATTGGGTGAAAATTTGAAGAACTAGGGCTTGGGTTTTGAAATGAAAACTTGGGATTTGAAGGGGCATTTGAACTCCGATTTTGGTAAATTTGATATGAACGAACTCGTGGCGAGACGAGGAATCCGGTAATGTGAGTTTTGTAATTTTTCGAGAAGTGGGCGCGGGGCTCGATTTTGCTAGTTTCGAGATTTTTGCTATATTTCGATTGTTTTTAATTAGGTATTGTTCCCTTGGCATATTGTGATGTATTCGCTCTGATTTTTTTTAGATACGACGTGCGTGGATGCCGATTTGAGGGTCAAAGGCGTCGCGAGCTAGAGATTTCACCGGTTTGAGGTGCGTAATACTTGTAAATGATATCCTGAGGGTTGTAAATCCCGGATTTGCACATCATAGTGCTGTATTGAGGTGACTTGCATGCTGGATATGAGCGTGGGGTAGAGCACTGTTGGGGATTGTGACTTGGTCCGTCCCGGTTGTTGATTTTTACCGCGTATTTGACTGAAACTAATTGTTATCATTATAATTGGGGCTGATTGCCATGTTTGGGCTTCATGCCAACTATGTAAATCCTTCGGGGATTGATATTACTGTTTTAGCATATCTTGCATATCATTTGGTTTCAGTCCAGGGTTTGAATATTGTCTTGCAAACTTAGCCATACTTCTAATTTTTGAAAACCCAAATGATATTTTAAATGATATTTCGGGCTGAGAACTACTATTTTACAAATGCCTAAGGGGATTATGTTGATTTCTGGACTGAGCATGGATCGGGCTGTACACCGCAGTAGTGATTTTGAAACAGTGGTAACAATGACACTGTATTATGTGACTTGAAATAGTGGTAACAGTGACACTGTATGATGTAAATTGGTCAGGTACCAATGACTGACCGGGAATTGATTGATGCCATGAGATGGTTTGATTATTGGACTTGGGCTGTAGGAGCCCCTCCGGAGTCTGTACAAACCCCCAGTGAGTGCCGTCGACGATAAACACATGGTTTGCTCGGACTGCACGCCACAGTGGGTACCTGAGTGTACCGGTCATATACATTGCATTGTATTCATGCATTGGTTCCTATTTGTACTACGTGTCATGACATCCAGCACTCTCTTTTCATTGGCATCTATGCTACTTCTTGCACTGTTTACTAGATACCCTGGTATTAATAGTTAGTGGAGTGCTGTGCCCGAGGGACTGACTTATATGCTGACTTGCACTGTCTGATTACGCATTCATTTGCTTAACTTTTGAAAAAGATATTTTCAAAAGAGGTTTTAACTGAGCCTAGATATTTTCTAAAGGATTTCACGGTTTTACTGATTTCTCGAAGGATTGCACTGTTCTTTATAGCATGATGGAGTGCCTTACGTGATTTCTGCTGCTTAGTTATTATTTACTTTTATTACTGATTGAGTTGGAGTACTCACTTTACTCCCTGCACCTCGCGTGCAGTTGCAGGTATTTGTTCCCCGGTAGCGGGTTAGAGTTGATCAAGGGTTTGTTAACATAGCTGAGCAAGGTGACCGCCGGCGTTCGCGGCACCGGACTTCGTCCTTTGGTTCCAGATTTCATTCTGTATGTTATTATTGGCGTAGTAGTTGTATTCAGTCTTCTTTAGATGCTCGTGACTTGTAACATCTCGGTCGGGTTGTGTTGGGTTGTAAATACTAGTTATTATTGTCGTTAAGCTATATTTATCTATTCATTTCTGGTTAATAATTGTTAAAGAGACAATTTGGGTTAGTTGTCTGGCCTTGTCTTCACGAGAGGCTCCATCACGATCGGGTTTGGAAATTGGGTCATGTCAGTTATAGGGGTGAGTATGAAATATGAAATAAGGCCCACGTGTCGAGGATGATATTACAGTTATGGCCACTAGTGCCAATGAAATAGAAAGATGTGTGAAAGATTATGAAATGAGCTGAAAATCCTTTAAATAATAAATATTTTGGGAGTATCGTTTAGTCACCAAGGAAGGGTAGGTCGAAATAACCTAACCCCAAAACTACGCGGGCTAGAGTAGGAGAGATTGAAGGGTAAATTCCTATATTGATGTGATGGGATTATTTCCCCTTATATGGGATGAGATTGATGTGATGAGATATTTCCCCTTACTTCGGATGAGATGATTTCTAGGGAAAGTGACGTTGACCCAAATGACATTGTGGTGAGACGGCTTAGACGATCGGGTTGAGATCGGATGCCATGCCACGCACATGGTGGTATTGTGAGTGTATGTCTCAGGGTGAGATGGCTTAGCCGATCGAGCTGAGATAGGAATCAGTGCAAATCACGGTGGTGTATCGGTACTAAAGATATCCCAACTTAAAGAATATTGAAACTTACTTGAAATTTATCTTTCTCCTACCTTGACACTTTAATATGGTATGAGGCTCTCATTGATTCCATGTTTCTTTCTCATATTGTTGTTACTCATTCTATTGGGAGGGTGTTAGTTTTACATACTAGTACTATTCCATATGTACTATCATCCCCTTTGCTGGGGGCGCTGCATCTTTAATGGATGTAGGCGGTTCTACAACAGGGGGCACTGATTAGTGATAACATTATACCCTCACCTCAGATGACTTGGTATGCCTCACTTCATTTCAAGGTCTTGTATCTCTTGTCCTCTATGTATAGTGTCTTGAGGTATAGCCGGAGCCTTGTTGCCGGAACTATCATAGTACTTTATTTTTTCTGTTAGAGACTCCGTAGGCATAGTGTGGGTTGTATATGTTTTTGAAAAAGTTAAACTAAAAATGCTGTATTTGTATCACATATTCAACTTCAAACAATGAAAGTGTATGTATTTTGAGACTTGTTGGTGACGTACCTAATGTAATGAATTGGTGTTTTTCACATGACCCCTCAGTGTCTAATAAATGAAGTATATCCTCCCATTATTCATGGGTGAGTTTGGGTAGAAGGCATTGTACAGGCTTTCCTGACTGGGGTATCTCGGTTGAGCACCGGTTGAGTTCCCCAAGGTTGGGGCATGACAGCACCTTTGGTCTCACTCAAGCTAGTAACGAGTAACGTTGTTCCTTGATTCTCAATGGGAAATCAGCGGTAACTCTATCCCCAATTTTACCCGTATATAGGTTTCCCCTTATTTCTCGCAGAGTAGATTATAAGAGCGATGAGAAGTGACTAATTGACCCAGTCTATCGTACGTCATGAGAAAGTTGACGAACCGAAACATCCCTTCAATCATATCGCTGTGATGTTGGACATACGAAAACTGTCGCTTGAACACCCCCGGTAATTAACAAATTCAAAATGTCACGCAATCATTATTTTTCTCTATAAAAGTTGCGGTTTCCTATTTTCACTTTTTTACTTTCTAACTTCAAGTTTCCATAAGTTACCCACGATTTTTTTATATCTTCATCCATTCATCAATCCTTCCAATCTTTATAACTTGTTCTTCATATCTTCATATCCTTACAGTTCATCCTCAAATCTTCATATCTAGTCTTCAAACCTTCATACCAAATCTTCATATCTAGTCTTTAAACCTTCATATAATCAGATAGAAATGACAAAGACTTTAAAATCAATACCTCAAAACACTGTATCGACGCCTTTTTCCTCGGCCACCGACACCGAGGTAGTGCTTTCGGTGGTAGCCTAGGGACCTCCCTTCACAGATTTCATCCGCAGTAGCAGCTCCATAGATAACAACTTCAAAGTTAAGAAAGCCTCAACATAAGGAGATCCGGGTCAGGAAGCGTGGAGGTATGTTCGCTCCATCACCGAGGAAAACACTCAGAGCTGTCCGAGAGGACTACAAATAGGAACGCAAGGACATTGTCGTTTCAGTCTTGACGAGGAAATCACAACACACATGGAAGGATTCTTAAGTATTTACACGTATCCTTTCACATTTGATATTGTTGATACAGTGGTCCTCGAGTTTCGTAAGAGGTACAAACTTTGCCTCGGGCAAGTTCACCCATCCTTTTGGAGGATCATTGTCATGCCTCGACCTTGGGGAGTGCAACCGGCCCTCAACTGAGATACCCCAGTCAAGCAAGCCTACTTACCCATGAATAAAGTGAAGATGTATTCCATTAATTAGACAATAAGAAGATTACATGAACATCACCAATTTTATTACCTTTAGAACTTCATTTAAGATTTTCCAAAATATTTGACACATTCATAGTTTAGAGTGGAAGCATATGTTATAAGTACAACATTTCTAGTTTGACTTTCCAAAACTAAGATACAACCCACACTATGTCTACGGAGCCTATAATAGATACGAAAGAGTAATATGGTGGTGCCGTCAATAAGATCTCGGGTATACCTCAAAACACTATACACAAGGATAAAGATACAAGACCCCGATATGAAGTGGGGCTTACCAAATCAGCTGAGAAGAGGGTGTACCACTATCAGTGATCGATGCCTCCTGCTATAGAACTTACATCCATTAAAGATATAGCACCCCCGGTAAAAGAGGCATTAGTACATATGGAATAGTATTAGTATGTAAGACTAAACACTCGCTCGAAGGATCGAGTAACAATATATGAGAAATAATCATGTAATCAATGAGAGTCTCAAACAATATTTAAATGTCAAGTTAAGAGCAAAATAAGGTTTCAAGTAGATATCAATATGTTTAGGTTGGGAGATATTTAGTACCGATACACCAACGTGTTTTTAGCATAGAGTCCGATCTCGGCCAGATCATCTAAGCCGTCTAAACCAAAGACATCCAATCATAAAAACACCATGTACGCAATATGGCGTCCAATCTTAGCCCGATCGGCTAAGCCGTCTCACCATAATGTCGTGTGGGTCGACATCACTTTCCGCTAGATAACATATCATCCCAATTAAGGGGAATAATATCAATATATCAATCTCATCCCATTTATGAGGAATAATCTCAACACATCATTACGAGGATTTTACCGCTCAATCACTCCTACACCGGCATGTGTAGTTTTGGGGTAGGTTATTTCAATCCCTTCCTATGTGACTAAACGATACTCCCAAAATATTTATTATATAAAATAAAAAAAAGTTACAGTTCATTTCATAGTCTTTCCCACATCCTCTTCATTTTATTGGCACTATTGGCCACAAGTGTAATTCTCATTCTTGGCATGATGGTCACATTTTATATCACATACTACATCTTTCTCTTTCAAGCATCATCATAGATTATCAACGATAAGAGAATTTGTAATCAAGAATTTAAATATGCATACGAGCAATTAGAGTCTTAAACCCGATGAACTTTCTTTCCAAAATTAAGCATAATAAACTTGCGTTAGAAACCCAAATTGAAGTCATAACACTTTTACACATAAGCCATACTTGAACACGTTCCCAAAGTAGAGCATAATGTGATAGGATCAATTGAAACACATTTAAATATATAATTTCTGACACAATGCTTAATTAGAATAACCGATTATATTAGTAATGACTTGGGAAAGGGGAATTAAGAACTTGGGACCATCATACTTGAACCTTACGAGAACATCATGGAATTAGACTCTACAAGAGAAGTTTAGCCAACATACCTTGCTTGAGCTTTCCTTAATTTACTACAACATTCCAAAACTCCTAGCGACATTAATCCAATTAGATACATGACAAAATTAAATCATATTAGGGAAAGGTTTATGGGTTTAGCCCAAATTTTATCAAGCACTAAGTGTGCAATATGATTTCAAGGTTCTTTATAGTGGATTTCCTTCATCCCACAACCAATCCAACACCAAAAGTTTACCCATACAAGTTCCATGACCTCCCCACCATATTGGTACATGAATGCACAAAGAACTACTCCCATACCCATGAATCACATTACCCATTTCCCAACTTCAACCAATTTCGAAATTGAAATCTAGGACTAGAACCTTACCTCTTTAGTAGACAACTTTTCAAGATGTCCTTGTGAATATTCTAACTCTTGAGCAAGAAATTGAAGTTTGGAGACTTTAGTGACATTCTTTCTCTTTCTAGCTCCCTTCCCCTCTCACTAAAATATTAGAATTTTGCCTTCTAAATGATCCCCAATGGCTTTTTATCAAAATGGAGTCGGGTTATAAAAATAGAAAATTGACCCTCTGAACTCAACTATGTTGTCACAGAGTGCACCACGGATCAGGTATGCGGCCTACAAAATAAGCCGTAGAAATGGTCCCAAAAACCCTGGTCAAGTCTCCGGCTATTCTACGACCCATAAAATAGTTATGCGGTTGCATAACACGCCGCAAAAGTCTCTCTCTAGAATTTCTAAATGCTAGATCTGTGATGGATGTGTGGACCGCAAAATGGTTATGCGATCGCAAAATGGACCGCAAAATAACATTCAAAAATTGGCTTTGGTCCTGTTGCATTGTGTGGCCGATATGCGATTTGCAAAGTTATTCCGCAGTTGTATAGTGGACCACATAAATGCGATGTTCTGAAAAAATTATTCTTCTAACTCCCCTATGCATTGTACAACCCAAAAAGTCTGTACCACGACTCGAAAGCTTGCCGCAAAGGTTTCTTACAACCCTCGAACATATTAGCCTACCTCGGTACCACAAAACCCCGGGTTCCAGGCAAAAATTTATGGGGCCTTACATCCTCCCCCGCTTAGGATCATTCATCCTCGAATGATAGTCAAAATACACCATCTACACCCAATGTGACTCAACTCTTATTTCACACACCAACAGTTCCAAATTTTGACAAACTCCCCAAATTTCCAGAAATTTTGATAGAATTTCCCTTATAAATGGGCCAATCCACCTGTTAGAGAATCCCAAAAACCAATCCTAGCAATATATATCTAATCCCACGACGTAACATAGCATGAAAACAAGACCAACTGTGGCCTAATAAGTATTATATTACTAGAAAGGAACATGCTTAACATAATCTGTACAAGGGAAACCTAATTCATAGAAATAATGCTCTTAACATTTTCATAGAGACAACTATGTAGTTATTTAAAACAATAAGGGTACTTCTTCTTCTTCATCTCATCCTCTGCCTCCCAGGTGGCCTCTTCAACCTGTTGGTTTCGCCATAGCACTTTCACGGAGGTAATCACTTTATTTCTCAGCTTTCGAACCTGCCTATCAAGAATGGTAATCGAAATCTCCTCATAAGTCAATTACGCATTAACCCAAATAGCCTCTACCAGAACAATGAGCGACGGGTCTCCAACCACCTTCTTCAACATAGACACATGAAACACCGGGTTCACTAAGGATATCTCCGGAGGTAGCTCAAGCCTATAAGCCGCATGACCAATCCATTGAATGATTCTGTACGACCCGATATACCTGGGGATCAATTTCCCTTTCTTCCCAAACGACATTATACCCTTCATGGGGAAAACCTTCAAGAATACCCAATCATCCTCTTTGAAATCCAAATACCTACGACACATATCTGAATAGGACTTCTGACGACTCTAGGTAGTTTTCAGCTGTTCCTTAATGATCTTAACCTTCTCCATAGCCTGATGCACGAGGCCTGGTCCTATCAACTCTGCTTCCCCAATTTTGAACCACCCAATGGGAGATCTACATCTCCTACCATATAGAGCCTTGAACAATGCCATCTGAAAACTAGCATTGTAACTATTGTTGTAGGAAAATTCTATGAGTGGAAAATTTTCACGCCTGACCTTAGGAAGTGCGACTAGCGCTCAACTGAGATACCATATTCAAGCAAGCCTATTCAATGCCTTCTACATGAACTTACCCATGAATAAAGTGAAGATGCATTTTCATTAATTAGACAATAAGAAGATCACGTGAACAACACAATTTTATTACCGTTAGTTACTTGGTTTATTATTCACAAAATATATTACACATTCATATTTTGAAGTAGAACATTTGATACAAATACAAAATTTCTATTTTGACTTTCCCAACACCAATATACAAGACACACTATGTCTACAGAGCCTCTAACAAATACAAACGAGAATTGTGATGGTACCGGCAACAAGGCCCCGGCTATACCTCAAAATATTATACATAAGGCACAAAAGATACATGACCTCGAAATGAACTGAGGTTCTCCAAGTCAGCTAGGAAGAGGGTGTACCGCTATCACTAATCGATGCCGCCTGTTGTGGGAATACCGGCATCCATTAAAGATGTAGTTCCCTCGGCAAAATGGGACATTAGTACATATGAAATAGTACTAGAATGTAAGACTAAACACCCTCTCAATAGAACAAGTAACAACACAATGATAACGAACATGAAATCAATGGGAGCCTTAAACAATATAACAATATCAAGTTAAGAGAAAGATAAATTTCAAGTAAATTTCAATATTTTTAAGTTGGGAGATCATTAGTACCGATACACCACCATGTGTTTAGCACGAAGACCGAATTCAGATCGATCAACTTAGTAGTCTCATCAGAGATTTCCAGTCACACCACCACCATGTGCGCGACATCGCATTCGATCTCAGCTCGGTCGGCTAAGCCGTCACCATAATGCAGTGTGGGTCGACATCACATTTCGCTAGCAATCATCTCATCCCTTAAGGGGAATAATCTCATCACATCAATCTAATCCCAATTAATGGGAATAATCTTATCACATCAATATGAGAATTTACCTCTCAATCACTCCTATACCGGTGCATGTAGTTTCGCGGTTAGGTTAATTCAGCCTACCATTCCTCAGTGACTAAACAATTCTCCCAAAATATTTATTATAAAAAGTAATTAAATCTCATTTCATAATATTTCACACAATTTTATTTCATTGGCACTAGTAGACACAACTGTAATTCCATTCTTGGCACGTCAACCATATTTCACATTTTGATACTCCTCCTTTCACTTTCAAACATCATTATGGATTATTAACAATAAGACATTTATATTCACGACTTTTAAGCTCATTTATGGGCAACAAAAGTCTTAAGCACATTGAGTTTCTTCCACAATTTTGCATAATAACTTGCAATTGAAATCATAATATTTTGACACATTGGTCACATTTGATTACATTCCCGAAAGAGAACATAATATGATAGGGCCATTTGGCACACATTTTTACTATATATCTTTCAACACAAGCTTATTCGGGATAGTCAAATTTATAAGGAACAACTAGGAACATGAGAAATAAGATCTTGGCCCTTCATACTTGAAACTTACGAGAACACCGAAGGATTCGATTCTATAAGAGAAGTTTAGACAGCATAATTATGTTTGAGCTTTCCTTATATTACTACAATGTTTCATAATCCTAGCAGCTTCAATCTATTTAGAGACATAACAAATTACACCATAATTAGGATGATATTCGTGGGTTCAACTCATTTAAGCATTTTATCAAACACTAGGTGGGTATATTTGACTATAGGGTCCTATGGTGATGTTCTTTCACCCCACAAGCAATCCCCATTTCAATAGGTCACCCATATATATATTCCACAACCTCCCTACCAACTTCATTGGCACATGCATGCATCATTAACCAACTCTTATTCTCAAAACCATTTTCCCCATTACCTATTCCCAACACAAATTTCAAAACTGAAGGCTTGGGCTAGAACCTTACCTCTTTAGTAGATAATTTTGCAAGCTTCTTCGTTAATTCTCCAAGTCTTGAGAAAGTAATTGAAGAGGAAGGTGTTGGAGCTCCGTCTTCACTCTCTAATTCCTCCCCTATATCTTAAAATATTAGAACCCCCCTTCATAAATGGTCCCTTAAGTCTATTTATCGAAATATGGTCGGGTTTTTAAAATAGAAAATGGACCCTCCAAATTCAACTCTGCGGTCACAGAGTGGACCACATAACAAGTATGAGGTCCACACAGTGGACCGTGAAATAGACCTCCAAAGACTGGGCTGCCTTAAACAAGTTTGCGGCCAGATCTGCGATCCGCAGACCAGTCATGCGGCCGCATAATGGATTGCAGAATCACCCAATGAAATTCTTTATGCTAACTCTGCAATGGAAGTGTGGCCCACAAAATTATTATGCTGTTACATAATGGAACTCTTATGATCTTCAAAAATTGGCTCAAGTCCTGTTGTACTCTACGGCCGATCTGTGGTCCGCGAAGGGATTCTGCGGTCGCATAGTGGACTATAGAAATGCCATGTTTTATAAAAAACTCTTTCAACTCCCTGATGACTATACAACACAAAAAGTCCGTAACACGCATTAGCCTACCTTGACACCACAAAACCCCAGGTTCTACATGAAATTTATTTACGGGGCCTTATACAAATGATCATCTTAGCTACCCTTGAAGTCAAGAACACAAGCGCACAATATATCCTCGAGTGTCTGAATAGTCTGCTTTGCCTGCCTGTCGGTCTGTGGATGGAAGGTTGTACTAATATTCACCAGCGTACCCAAACCTTGCTGAAACATCTTCCAAAATTTAGCCATGAATTGTGCCCCTCAATCTAACATAATTGAAATCGGAGTGCCATGTAACCTTAACTATTTCCTTGATATACAACTGAGCATATTGTTTCGCTATGTCGGTAGCCTTAACAGGTAGAAAGTGAGCTTATTTTGTGAGTGTATCCACAATCACCCAAATCTAGTCAAACTTATGAGGTGTACGGGGTAGTCCTACCACAAAATCCATATTGATCATCTCCCACTTCCATATTGGAATCTCTATGTTTTATGCCAACCCACCCGGCCTTTGATATTTG
The DNA here is from genome assembly GCA_026770625.1 of Nicotiana glauca. NCBI lineage: Eukaryota > Viridiplantae > Streptophyta > Magnoliopsida > Solanales > Solanaceae > Nicotiana > Nicotiana glauca. The sequence continues at coordinate 8,382 of MU698763.1, read as the reverse complement.
GCCCTCACTTGTTGACAATTTGGATATCTTGCCACAAAGTCCTCTACACTCCTCTTCATATCATTCCATCATTATACATGGTACATCTTTGTAGAGTCTGGGTGCATAAAGTACCTGGAACTGTGAGCCTCAGTCATAATTCTTTCCCGAAGACCATCAATATTTGGAACACATTATCGCCCTTGGTACCCTAGCATACCATCATCCGCGCCAAAAGAAAAGCCACGGTCTTATGTTTATTAATACCCTCCTTCAAGTGCAACAGTGGATCATGGTATTACTTCTCTTTGGATTTCATAACAAGCGATGATTCAGCCATATTTTGCACAATCACCCTTCCTTGACTAGAATTTGCAAGACGAACTCCCAAACTAGCCAAACATGAACTTCCTTGGCCAACGGCCTTTTGATGTGACTCCAAGTGAGCCAAAATACCCATGGATTTCTGGCTAAGAGCATCCGCCACAACATTAGCCTTCCCTCGATGGTATAGAATATTGATGTCATAGACTTTAAGTAAATCAAGCCACCTTCTCAACCTCAGATTCAATTATTTCTGCTTTAAAGTATACTTATAGTCCGTGAATATATCCACATGGATCCCATACAAATAATGACGCCAAATCTTCAATGCAAACACTATTGTCGCAAGTTCTAAGTCATGCGTTGGATAGTTCTTCTCACGATTCTTGAGTTTCCTGGAAGCATAATTGATCACCTTGGTATGTTACATCAATACACACTCAAGTCCAATCCTTGAAGCATCACTATATACCACAAACCCATTCGTACACTCTAGTAAGTCCAACACTGGTGTCGTAGTCAATCTTAATTTCAACTCTTGGAAGCTCTTTACACAAGCATTGGACTAATGGAACTTAAATGCCTTCTGCGTCAATTTAGTCAATGGAGAGGCAAGACTAGAGAACCCCTGCACAAACCTCCTGTAATATGCAGCTAAGCCCAAGAAACTACGAATCTCTGTTGGAGGTGCAAGTCTAGGCTAATTCTTCACAGCTGCGATCTTTTGAGGATCAACCTTATTCCTTCAATAGAGATGACATGACCTAAGAATTTGACAGATTCAAGCCAAAATTCACAATTTGAAAACATCACATACAAAATGGATCACACAAATGGTCTGAAAAACTAGCTGGCCTAGTCAAGTCTATGGTCTTTATGCGGCTCGCAAAATATATATGCAATCGCATAATGAACTGCAAAAGTCTCCCTCCGAAATTTCTCATGCTGGACTGCGATGGATGTACAGCCCGCAAAATGGTTACGCGGTCGCATAATGAACCAAAAAATGACCTTCAAAATTGGCTTTGGTTCTGTTATATTATGCACCTGATCTGCAGTCCGCACGGTGATTCTGCAATCACATAGTGGACCGCAGAAATGCCATGTTGTGCAAAAATTATACTTCCAACTCCTCGACACAATTTACCACCCAAAAAGTCTGTGCCGTGGCTTGCAAGCTTGCCGCGAAGTTTATCTACAACCCTCGAACATATTAACCTACATCGGCACTACGAAACCCCATGTTCTAGGTAAAATTTATGGGGCCGTGCAATCGTGACTTTGCTCCGAAATTACCCCCCCCCCCCAAATCTTTTAAGGAGGGTTAACAACTTGCCTGTCGGGTAAATAATGCTCCCTTTTCCTATATAGACGAAGACTAGGACCGAGGTTGACAAGGTAAATTTATTCAGATAAAGACCGAGGACCTCATTCCTCCCTAGTTCATGCCGTTTCCTGAAAAGTGGACCCCGAATTGTAAGTTTACTTCCTCTTAAGTTGTCAAAGTACTTTCTTGCATCTAGTTTTCATTCTCATGATATGTTTTATTTGATATGAAATTGTTCCCCGAGTCCCAACACGGTATGCATTTTACGGATTTGGTTGAGGGTGTATACAAGCAACTCACCTATTCCGAGCGTGAATGGCGTAAGCTCACTAAAGACAAGTGGGAGGCTCGTTCTCACAGTAAGTGTGTTTTCCAGGTTGAGTTTTTTTCTAGTTATTTTTTTATTTTTTCATTGTTATGTCTAAGTCCTTTTTTTATAGGTTTTCCTAAGACCACCAGGCTTCGGGAAACTACTAATACCGTAGTCTCAACTCCATCTTCCAAACCATCCTCCTCTCTGCAGCCCGTTATTGAAGTTGCTGCAAAGAAGGAAGAAAACTCGGAGAAGAAAAAGAGATCCCCTAACTCCTCGGACTCTCCTGCCGAGATTTAGAAGAGAAAAATGATTGTGCTCAGGATTAGAAAGACCACCAAAAAGACTTCTAATGCCCGGGTCTCACATTCTAAAGCTCTTCATCAACTTAAAGAGTTT